>JAASAO010001289.1:0-21195 GCA_017311375.1 Mytilus coruscus | reverse complement strand
TTATTCGGAAAATGCCAGTCAATTGAGGAAAATGACAATTGTTTTCCGTTCGTTCCGTTGGTTGATATGGTCGATCGTTTGATTCTGTCAGGTTTTAAAGACTTCATCCTTTTTAAATATACCTTGGTGTTCGTTTTTTTTTTTTTGTTAATACTTTTTTACATTTGTCGTTACCACAACTATATCCTCTTTACTGTGATTATAATAATACAAAATGCGACTTATTACTGAATATGTCTTGCCATGAGCAACAGGAAGGGCAGCACAAAATAGTCAGGAACGTCTCACCCTTCCGAAGTTTTGTAAACTTATGTACATTATCTGTTCGCAGGTGTTAATTTTTTGTGTTTTACTTCTCCTTAATTCTTGTATTATTTCGGAATACATTTTACGCGATATTTTCGCAATTTATGTTATCGCAAATTTAGCGAAAATAGATCACACACTGCAGGTTCCCACTTTACAATATTCAAAAAGAAAATTTAATTACATAGAATAAATTTATTGCATCAATATTATGTGATTAAATAAGATATAGATATTCTTGTAATTTTTTTCATATCTTTTGTTATACAGATATATACAGCGAAGTGTGCTTTTCGAAACTGATTTTTACTCTAAAACGTTAATGTTGTTTAGTTTTCTGCAATTTAAGGGGTGTTTGAATACTTTAATTTAGTTTAAACTTGTACATAAATAGTGTGTCAATTCCATATCAGGAACTTCGTCAGACGTTGTCTTTATTAATATGCAAATGTTGTTTCTACTTGACGAATTTGGTATTATTCTTGTTGAATGTTACTGCCTCTAATTTAACACATTTATTTAAAACTTGTCTAGACTAAAGACTATTTAATTTTGGTAACTGTTGAAGATCATATGTTACAGCGAAGATTTTTTCTTTTCTAGTTTTCTTATTGATGAAAGAGTTCGTTCACATCTTGCAAAAAATTACTCGGTGACATAATTCACGTCTTTCTCAACAATAAATTGATCTAGATGATGGACGATTTCATTACTGAAAGGTAATGCAAGTTCATGCATTAATTTAATTTTCTGTAAATATGTAAATAAATCAGAAAAGTTATAAAGGAAAATAAAAATACTTAGGAAAAATTATCGCTCCCGTAGAGCTTCAAGGTTTTTCCACTCATCAAACACTAATATTATTATTGAATCTGCCAGAGCCTTTGAGCAGATGAAACAATTTGTACTGATGCCAATACTTAACCATTATGCGTTACCAGTATCATACATTTTAATGCCGGAAGAAAATGCTTTTTATATTCATTGCTGATATCATTTGTTCATTTATTCCTCTCATTGCTGGCCAAAACTAACTAAAAGATGAATATTAAAAAAAAACTCATAGACGTTTTTGTTTTTGTTTTTGTTTTTTTTTTTTTTTTTTAGGGGATTTGTTTTTTCTTGTCAATATTATTTTGCAAAGAGTTTTCTTTTGATTGCGCAGTTACAGGTAATTAAACTACTGTTGTCTGAATTAACCTTGATCTTTGTTCATCTTTTGAAAACGATTAGCAATACGAAATATGTTATTAAATTCATAACATAAGTTGATATACAACATGTATGAAGACTGATCATGGACGAAAAGCACGTTATATTTCATTTGTAAATTATGAACACTTGAGATCACGCCCAGTTTTTGGCGGGCTTCGTGTTGTTCAGTCGTTGTTTTTCTTTGATTTTCTTTGTATACTGTTATTTTGGTCAGTTTCCGTTTTTTGCCATGCCATTGTCAGTTCATGTTCAACCTATGAGAATGACCATTCCTTTGGCATCTTTCGGCTCTCGTTTCTATAGCCATTTAAACACACATGATGAAATTTCGGTGACAAAAATTGCTTTAAGATAGTTCTAAGAGTTGATTGCAAACGAATTGTGTACTTTTACAATCAACTAACCATCCACTATTTATACATACATACAAAACTTACTTTTTATGAACATACAAGATAGAATTCCATCTGCACATTTCGTTTTCATTCTTAAAAACGTTTTATTTATCACTTGAAAGGATAACATTATAATAGTTTATCAAATATTCGTGTAGATTTCTTTGTGAAATAATTTAATTTATTATATACTTAGTAGTAAATACAAGTAAATTGTATGTGTCATACAATCGATTGCAAGCTAACCGTGATGATATCAATATCAGTCAGGGTTGCAAAGGCTTCAAACATCTAATCTGTATGACGTCACGTAATCGATATCACTTTATCAATCCCCTTATATATGTTTTACGTCATGCTACGTGAAAAAAAAACATCTAAATTAGTCATGTTAGTCGTACTTGAGGTAAATGTACATAATAAAGTGTATATGATATGGCTTTTCAATATCATACTCTATATCAACCCTCAACCAATATTGGTGTCTCGGGTTGATACAGGTGTGATATTGAAAAAGCCATATGATATTCTCTATGGTCTTCCTTCATAAATATGCATTAAAAGTTTAGCATTTCCAAATAATTAAAACATTGCATCTTGACTGACATTGCATTCTGTATTATCCGTACAATTTGGTGATGTTCGTGTTTAATTGATAGTTATTTATTTGCGTTACATACAATGAAACTCATAATTTTCTAAGTCATTTTGAGATGCTTATCTAACTTCTTTTTTACATATGCTACATCAACTTTATACAATAAAGGAACCTATAATTAAATGTGTTAATTATTCTTTCCGTGCGGCTTTTAACACTTTTTTAAAATTTATTTGGCGTTTTTTGAAATAGTGATTTTATCAATAGTTTAAGTTGTTTTCAGTAGGCAATAAATAAAAGGCCACCAACAGAGAATTTAAAGCTATGGTTATAATAGAAACGATATCGTTTTTAAATGCGGGCAATGTCCTTAGCTAAATCATTTAACCAGTAAAACACTGTTTACGTTCACGCATGCGCTATATGTTCTCGATCCAAAAAGCCTATTGACATTTAAATGTTTTTAATAAATTTGGCGGGGAAAAAAAGATTGATGTTAATAATCCAGACCTAAAACGAATGCTGCTACGTAAATTTTGAAATGAGAATAAGCTTTTCCTATCTAGCTATGTTACATCATAATAATAGTGAATGAATCCTTAACGAATTAGATAAATAACGCTTTATAAATCTTTCATTACTTACTTTGTTTATAAACAACAACACGATCTAATCACGATATTTTCCTTTCCTAATTTCCCAATTGAATGTAATTAATATTTCTTCTAATTTGATTATGTTAGATAAATTAAAAGAAAAGGTGAATAAGTATAGGTTGAAACAATTATATGTTTCGTATATACTTTTTGGTTTGAATAATCGTCTTGTATATTTAAATTAAGAGAGTTATATATAAAAGTAATGTTCTGCTTGAAAACCACCACATCCTTAAGATTCTTACTTAAGATAACACGTAAAAACATCAAAAATAAATTATGCTGATTTTGCTTAACAGAATAGGATGAATATATAGCACTGCTTTATAGATTTGAGTAGAAACTGATTAGCTGTAATTTAGTTCCAATATATATTTGTTTTATTTGCCTAATAATCTAATTTTTTTTTTGTTCTGGTTTTTCTTCTTTTTCTTTATAATACAACACTGTGTAAGAAATTTCAAGTTGACAGATGCTCGAAACAAATGTGTTAAGCAATCCGCAAATGATCCTCATTCTGATCAATAATCTTAGTTTCATCAGTGAAAATTGATTTTCTGTAGGTTTGAATTCAAATACATTGTAGTTACTGGAATGGTCATGTTTCTGGGGGCAGAGGTCCTCACAAGTTTGAAAAGCTTTTATTGTTCAGAGTTTCAAAAATACATTATTATAACATTAATGTAAGTATTATAAGAAATTTATTTGTAAAATGTAGAGAAAATTAAAATTATTTTTTAACTCGTCTAGTATTGTTTGGCTCTATAGTTTGACTGTTTATCAAAACCAATCATAAATGTTACTAGCAAACCAGTTTTAAACTGAAACGATTAACTTAATCTGAACAGCTCTTGAAAGACTGAAAAATAAATTATTAAGTCATATTAAGTTTTTCAGTCAGTTAACAGACTTATCCACTGCAATAATTCAATACTGTTCAGAGAATTCCCTTGCAGTCAATAAGGATTTGTCAGTCTATGTTCAGACTGTTTGAATTTACCTGCACACTTCATCGTTGTACTGAATTGTCTGAAATGCTACGGAACAGTAATGAATTGAACGCAACGCTGATTATTTAGTGCACTAAGACTCAACAGTGTCGTTCGAGTCAAACAATTTGCAAAACAAATCTAGCTCAAAAGCATTTAGAACCATTTTTAGTGTATATGCTGATATCAAAATAAATAAAACGTTTCATATTTGATTGAAAATTAATCATTGTTGCCAAGTTGGCCACACAACCCATACATTTTTTGTTTGCTACTTTCAATTCTTTTTCAAAGAGTTATATTATATATAATTAACAAATCAAATCGATTGTCAGGTAACAGAATGATGACACTGCAAGACATGGCTGACCAAGTTTTGTTTATCGTTACAATAGTTAACAAAGAATTAGTGGTTCGATTAGAAAACGAAAGAAATCTTAACTTTTTTTATACGGAATACAACTTACAACAGTTCAGGTTCATAGTATCGTGTCGACAACTCCTAAACTCCCATTATACCAGGTTTGGTTTTTATTTTATTTATTATTTTTTTTTAATCAATCTCGATGTACCAGATTTTGACAAAGTTTGTCATGTAATTTAAATAAAAAGCTGCTAAGGAGAAAACACATTAGAAAATATTGATAAAGAAATAATGGAAGGGTGAACAAAAATATCCTGATTGTTTACAGTAGTTTAAGTACTAGGCACATGTAACTGAGCTGTCAGCTTCATCGCAAACAACGCAACTAAATACACCGACTGATAATAACATTAACGGTACCTTTTATTCCGGACCAGTTACGTGTTTTGAGAATTAATGTCTCTTTGGGGATGCTCGAGTCAAAATATTTGAAAATCCTTAAACTTATAAAAATAATTAATGGCTTATAAACCAAAAAAGATAAAGGTATAGCAATAGCCGAGCAAAGAATCAGAGCTTTGCATGAGCTAACTATTGTCCTTAATTTAAGATATTTTCAAAAAATTTAAAAGCAAATGTTAATAACACAATATTCGTATTTTCATTAGAACAAAGACACAAGTATGGCGGAGCTAACTAGTTATTCCAAATCTCATGTTTACTTCTTTAAAAGACTAGTTAAATTATAAAATGTACATACATGAACGAACAATAAATCGATTAATATAAAACCCTTATATCATACCAACTTTAAAAAAAAAAAGTTGTTATTCTAATTTTAACAGCTCTTAAACACTAAATAATAAATTATTGATTTATGTTATTTTTTTTTTTCTGTTTATTTTTTAAACTTATCTACAGTACTGTTCAGACAATTCGCTTGTAGTCAATTAAGACCTGTTTAGTCTTTGTTCAGAATGTCCTGTAGCTGTTATTCACCTGTACGAAACAACAACATACTGAACAATAATTGATTGACTGCCAGCAAAACGTCTAAACAGTACTGAATTTAAAAGTGGAAAATATCTGGAAAAAAAAATATCTTAACAAGGCTTCATGTTTTTTGTTTTGGACTTTTCAGACTTTTCAGACGATGTTGAGTTTAAAATGCTAAGACTTTAATTCATTTACTAGTGACCGCACCAAAGATTTGATTTTTGGTGTTTTAACGCCACTTTTAAGCACCGCTTTTGGGCTATTTCGTGGCGGCCAGTTTTTATTGGTGGAGGAAGCCGGAGAGCCCGGAGAAAACCACCGACCTTCGATAGGAAAACTGACAATCCTAGTCAATTAAGATTGGAGTCGAGTGCACCCGCACGAGCGGGGTTCGAACTCACAACCTCAGTGTTGACTGACTAGTGATTACAGTAGTAACTACTTAGACCACTCGGCCACCGAGGCCCCTCCGCACCAAAGAAAGATCGCAGTTACCTGAACGAAGCACAAAGTACTTAATATGTAGGTAATATATTAACTCGGTGAGTTATGAAATTCAAATTTGATAATATTTTTTTGTATATAAACGGGCTAATATAACTGGCAATAAAAGGCTATTTGATCATGAATTATAATTTATGACTGCAATTTAAACGGTTCTATATTTTTATCATCACTTTATAATTATGATTTTATTAACTGGCAAATATTTCATTTAACATGGGAGAACATTATGTGTATAAATAGACATAATTTATTCATTTTTCTTTGTATTTCATAATATTTCTTTATTCTATTATAATGATATGTGATACCTTATTAAATTTACAATCGTTATACTCAGTAGCCTATGACAAGATAACCCCGAACTTATCATACTCTCAAACATATTAGATAGCCTTTTAATTCGATCTGATGAGTATAGCCCTTTTCAACTGATTTTTATAGTTTGTTCTTATGTTGTACTGTTACACCACTGTCCGAGGTTAGGGGGAGGGTTGGCGCGAATTCAAACTAGTTTAACCCCGCCACATTCTGTATGTGCCTGTCCCAAATCAGGAGCCTGTAATTCAGTGGTTGTCGTTTGTTTCTGTATATCATATTAGTTTTTCGTTCATTATTTTGTACATAGATCAATAGTTGGTAAAATACTCCTACTCACGGCCAAGATGTTGACAAAATACAAATTCAAAAATCTTATGTTGATTCAACATATTAATAAATTTAAAGTATCAACAAACAGGAAATATGTGTCCGACAGATCCGAAAAATATAAAACAAAGTATCAATAATAATATGATGACTTAATATACTATGTGTTCTATTCAGTACTTGGGTTTTTGCCAAATAATTGGTCAATACATGGTAAACCTAAGGATGTACTCAGGTGAGGTTTATAATTTTTTTTTTCAGATGTTCGGTCTTCTTTGGCTTTTCCTACGATACAGGGTTAAATATTTTGCACTATATCACCCACTTTTCTTTTCATAGAAAACTTCAATAGCTTATAAAAAGGTCATTACCAAACTTTTAGCAGATTCTTGATTTTTCTTACGATTAGAGACCCTATAAATGCCAATGCTTAATATAAGGTAAAAGTCAGAGTCAGCATTTTCCCGCCATTTTTCAAAAATCAAATATTTAAAAAAGGAGTTCCATAACCTAGCTTATTTTGTTCCTTAACTAATGTTCTTCTGACTTATAGTATCAATTCCAAATCTAGATTTGTTTAACTTCACCTAAGTACACCCTTAACTACATTTGAATCGAAGTCTTTTAGTGACATTTTATGGAGTTTTCTATCTTATGTATTGTTATAATGGCAAACGAAAGTGACCTTGTGTAACTGGAAATAGCCGTTTTTGCATTACTTTCATGTAAAAGTACCTATAACCATACATATTTTGAAACTAGTGTCAAGTAGCTGATCATTTGAAACCAGAAGTAGCAACTTATCACTTTCATTAGAATCAAAAGTATATAGAAACCGTAAAACCGTTTTTGTCCCCGGACGTGATTTAACCCGAAGAGTCTTTATGATATTCCTTATTTAAAGAAAAAAAAGTTCCATAAACTTTGTATTTATGAAATCATTGTGAGATAAGTCATCTTCTTACACCAGTCCTTCTTTTTTTATCCAAATTTATTATCAAAAGAAGAATGGAAAGACCTTCGATTATTCTCTGGACAACTGGCTTCTAATTTTATTTGTGTGAATTGTTTAATAAATAATATTGCATAGACACAGGAACAAAAACTGATTGTTGTTGTTATTGGTTTTGTTAAATTATTCAGTGTCGGAGTTTACTACTAATCGTCAATAGATCAGAGTGTTTAACTTGAATTTTTGAGACTTGTTAAAATAAATTGCGTGCATTGCGTTGTCAGTTACGTACTGATGTTTAAAAGATGATTGATTTACTGATGTACAGCATAGGTAGAAAAAGTCTATTTGATTAAGTTCAATGGACTGACACAAAGGCGACGTGTGCATTGCACTTGTGGCTTGCTTATCTTAATTCTATGGATATTAAAAAAAAGTTTTCAGATTTGGGTGAGTTTTTCTCTTTTATTGTGCTTGTTTTGTAATGGTGAAATAATTGAACTTAGGAGACCATCTTAGAAATACATCATTTACACAGGTTACAAATACATATTTATTTTATCTAAAAGCTAAATTACACTTATTTGAGAGTCTTCCTTATATTCTAATAAGTATATTAGTTTCCCGTAAAAAGTAATGAACGGGACTAAAAGTATGTTTGTATCCGGATAGAATATGTTTCAATGAGAGATCTGTGACGCCTCGATTTTTAAGCGTTTAAGACATGTTTTCTTTGCGCATCATATTTTGAGCAGACTAATAGAAAGTGTACAACATCGTCTGTGACTTTACAGTGTTTACAAAGTTCACTGGGACTTTTTCCTATTTTCAGGGGTTAAAAAATCCACTAGCCTGAGGTCCGGGACTTTAGCATTTACGCCTCGGGCAATCAAAATTTTTAACCCAATATGCCCGACGGACTAGTAAAAAATATTCTTGGCGTTTCCAAAATAGAAAGTGGAAAATTCCTTCATCACTATTCCATCTTAACCAATCAGATTCAATTACGTCATCCGGGATTCCAAGAATTTGAACTGGTTTGTAGATGCAGGTCCTGTTGTACATATTTTAAAAATAGAACAAATAACTCTGGGAGGCCCGGAATAATGTTTTGATCGCAATTCTCGTACTTTAAATATCGATTTCTCAGTACAACAGTACAAGGGAGGGAGGGTGTATTGTACATTTCTTATGCCGAGATTTTCAATTAACGGTACTGGGGGTATGATGTATTGATCGGTATTGACCTGTGTTGTCGGACAGCTGTTGAGCACGAAACCAATCCATGCAACCAAATATTTCTAAATATTTTATAGTATGGGCACCTTAGGAACTTCGTCAGTTTTAAAACGAAAAACTGTAGATGAAAGGGGTAATGAGACTGAAAATTCATCCCCCAAAAATGCCAAAAACGACCGAGAAAAGTGGAATAGTGTCCCGGAAAGAAAGATTCCCCTGGGCAAGGTCGGCCGTGTTGCTGATGAAAAAAAAAAACACAGAATATTGCCGTTATTTTCCCGAGAACGCCAATAACAAGTCTGCTTTGTATGTGGGAACAACTAAGTTAGGATAAGCACCACTGTTTGTTCACCAACATAATAAAAAGCAGGTCAACAAAAATTATTAAATACAGTGTATAATGCCGCCTTCAAAACAAGGGACACCCACTTTGTAATTATGCAGAAAACTCTGATTTGTAAGGCTTTCTCAGGCTAGCAGGTCAGTTTTGATAAGCTAGCAGTTCTTCCAACAGGGCTAGTAAAATCCTGCTGCAAATAAGTCCTGGGCTAGTTACTTGTAACAAAATTTTTTAACCCCTGTACATTGATAAGAAAGTTATACCAATGTTGCGTTCATAATTGAGCCCGTACTTCTGAGCAAACAACATTGGCGTGTAATTGACTTGAACAAAACTTCACGATCAAAGTTTACTTCGGATGCTTTTCAAGTTCCAGTATTAATATAATTAAAGTGTCGTTTGCAAATGTTGAAATATTGTACATGGTCGTTGCTTTCATGTCCATTTTAGTCAAAAAGTTTTCAAAAATATGTAATGGCAAAAGGTATATTTAGTTAATCAAATCATTACGAATTGTTAACAAAACAAAGTGAAAAAACGTCATGATAATCAAAATCACTGTCTGAGAACAGAACATCCTACACATTCATGACATTGATCTCAAACAATACAGAACAGTTTATAACACGATGTTGACTGCTGTACCCCTTTTTTGACATATTTACCTATTATGTCTGTTTGTTTTGTTCACACATTGTTGTCAATATAATGGAATTTTATGCGACTGTTATACAAGTGAGAGGTTTAGCAAGCTTTAAAACCAGGTTTAATTCACCATTTTCTACATAAGGAAATGCCTGTACCACGTCAGGAATATGACAGTTGTTTTCCATTTGTTTGATGTGTTTGAGTTTTTGACTTTGCCAATTGTTAAGGGACTTTCCGTTTTTAATTTTCCTTGGAGTTCAGTATTTTTGTTGTTTTACTTTTTACCAAAATGAAACAGGACGGGTTTTTTTTAAATACCAATTTCATTTTTATCAGGTTACTAAAGTCATTCCGAAAAAATGTGATTTTCTTTGAAGTTCAACAATGACTTTCGATTAATGAGCTTTTAAAATCAAATTCAAAATTAAAATATTGAAACTCGAATTTTGTTTTGAGGTCTCGAATGTTTATTCTCATATACTAGTTATAAAGTTATATTTATTTAGTGTGCAAACATTTTACATTTATATTTCATTCACATAATTACATTCATAATTCGGTGAGTTGCTCATTTCATAAGATTAAAATCTAATAAATAAGTGCTGACTAGTTCAAAAATCTTGAAAAAAACGAAGCGAATTTTAGCAGTTCCATATAATGTGAAAAAAATATGTAAATTTGTATTACATAACTGCCTTATATAACTTTTGAAGGACTATGAAGTGTAACTACACGGGTTTAAAAACATGCCAAGATGCCTGGTCACGTTGTATTGATACCTGTATAAAAGAGCATAAACTGCAGATGGATTTTAAAGATAAGGATTCCTGCCTTGCATTCTGGTGCCAGATAAACGTCGAACTAGCCATTTGGTAAGTCTTATTGCACTGACAAAGAAAAGGTTTATATTCACACATAAAAATAATTGTAAACTGAATATTACGAAATGTTTTATGAAATATTTAACAAGAGATAAAGGTTAAAACACGAACGATTTAGAAAGTTTTCATGACCAATTAAATTTCCGATCTGAAACGTCTGAACACAAAAATGTTGTGTTCTGTTTCTGTTTAAACAGTTGTTCAGTAAAAGAGGGACAAAAGATACCAGAGGGACAGTTAACATCGATGCTACAGACAAATCCGATGTATAATACCTGTGGAGGCGATTCCAATATTTCTGGTTTTTACATAATTTTTCATCGGTCTCAAATCAAGTTATTGTATCGGAAAAGTAAAATAAATTTATCGACCTTTTTTTTTAATGTGAGAAGGCCGTAAGCAATGTAGTTGTCTAACTGGTTTTCTTGCTTTATTCTAAAGTGTTCATCCATGTATTTTCCTCTTTTTTCTTTTTTTTTTTTTTTTTTTTTTTTTGGTAATGCAGGGATTTTTTTTTTTTTTTTGTTCTAACTGTTCCAATTTAATATGGCCAGAAACTACATGAAACGCTCTTGATATGAATGAAGCACGTTGTATGTTCTCTATGTTCTCTTTTTGCTGGCAATCTACAAAATATTTTACGCTTTAATATTAGCACAGACATAGACATTTCCACTTCAATTTATAAATATTATTCTCTGGCTACATTCTCAGAAATTAAAAAAAATCAATTTTAATTTATTCTTTACAAGTTAAAAGAAAATAACCTGTTATGCTGACAAACAAAAAAGAAAGACTTAAACAAGATTTGTTTTCGATTTTGCCTAGTCTTTATCATTAAATTCGCAAATTAGACAAAATTCCTTTTTCACTAAAAGTTGAATGCATTCTTATAATGCGCCAACGCTACACATGGAAAAAAAAATTCTCAGTAATTAATATGGATGGCCTTCATAATTGCAAACATCTAAATAAATATATGATAGCGAGTTCAGAATGAATTAAATCTGGAATTGATAAACTGATCAAACAAACTCATCATAAATACCAGGATTAAAAGTTTACACGCAAAATGCGCGTTTCGGTAACAAAAGACTCACCAATGACGCTCCAATGAAAAGTCAGAAAGACCAAATAAAGTACGAATGTGAAAAGCGACACAAAATTCCGAAAGTCATGGCCAAATGCAGCTACGGTCAGCTACTCCTGAGATAGAAAATCCTTAGTATTTCAAAAAAATGCAAGTTTTCGAAACAATTCATTTATAAATATGATAATGCAACTCATAAACTAAGGTATTTACAGGTCCAAGGGAATACCAAACACAACTAACAAACGGTATATTACGTCTATTGTGATTTGATTTTCAACAGTTTGATTTAAAATTTTCGTTCACTGACGAAAACATTCTAGAGAAGTGTTTATGAGCATAAAACAAGTGTACCCTTATGGTTGTCTTTTTTTTTCTTTCCCAACAATTATGTTCTTGTCTGCCAGTATTTTTATATGATTTTCTTTTTCTTGTATTTAAATATTTAATCGTTTCTTTAAATCTTACTTTCAACATGTTTATGCTCGAGACTTGTTATGGCTGACCATATTTTGCTATTGCCGTAACCATAACTTAGAATATATACTTAATTCTCGAATTTTCCTTAACCTATACAATTTTAGATATATTTGATTTTTTTTATATAGAATTGAAAAAAAAGCCTAGTTATGAAGTTCTATACAATGGAATCGAAAGTTGTCACTGCAAAGGAAAGATTGGGTTCTTCTCTCAAAAGATATGGTGCAATACAGATACTTCTTGGCCTAGGTTGTTTGATCGTGGCATTCGTTTCAATAGGAATCGACAAGAAAGTTTGTGACAACTTGGGGAAGAAAGGTATTCCAAGCCATATATTCTTTCCTTTCACTTGAATATCATAATTATTGTTATATAATACATTAGTTGATCGCTGTATCATATTCAAAAAAATGCACAAAGATATGAATGAAAAAAAAAGAAAGAAAAAAAAACTGAGAATGATTTTTTCGCTAAAGCGCTACAGACACTCAAAAATTGTTTTCAATAGCATTTAGTATCTATCTTCATGCAATCAACATGGACACGGAACACTTGAAATGTTGTTAACATGTGCCATTGATGTCACTCGACGTAATAAATGTTAATATGAAAACATGAAGATAAGTTATATCTCACCGATAAGTATTTCTCAATCATACAAATTGATACATTATATTTTTTTATAGAACATGTAATAACAAATGCAACAATACCTACCTTCTCGTTTGATAAGAAAACCATTATGCTCGGACTAGATGGAGGATCCGTGGTGTCTGCTATCTGGGTAGGTTACAATGATGTTTATAAGTATTATAGCAAACGCCAAACTTTGTAATAATAGAAATATAATAACGGAACTATTATTGAGAACACAAAGACAGTTATATTTTTTTTATTAACAATACCAAATAACAACTGTGTTTTGTCCAAAAAAAAAGATAAGGTTATCAATACATAAGTAATGTTCATAGCAACAAAAACAACAACAACAGCAACAACAGCAACAATAGCAACAACAACAAAAATACAATTGTAAACATGATCATATTTATATTTTGTACTGTTATTTTTTTTTATTATTATTATTATTATTATTATTATTATTATTATTATTATTATTATTATTATTATTATTATTTATTGATTAATCAATCAAATTTATTTATTTATGACTAAAAACTAAAATAATCGAATTGCAGAAGACTAATGTTTACCTTTTTAAACATAACGGTATTTTTTTTATAAGGGCATGGAATGATTGAGACAATATCAAATTCATGATACAGACGCCGGATATGATATTTGCTTAGCCTTTGTATTGAAAGGAAATTCAACTTTTGAATGGTTTCTAACAATGAAGTTTGGAAACCGTATTTTTTTTTATAAATCTGATAACCAAGGTGCCAAAAGAGAGCGATTCAGTTAAAAAAAAAATAGCTAAAATAATGAGCATATTTATATGAAGTTTTGGAAAGGTTGGCAACTTTAAATCGTAATCCTAGATGAACAAACCTTTCTTCAAGAAATGTATGGATGTGTTATTTCTATTTATTATAGATTGTTGTCACAGGAGTTATCCCAGCTTACATGGCAAGAAATGCAGACTACAACTTGATAAAAACTGTAGGTTATTGTAATTTATAGATATGTTGCTACTAGAAAATAAAATAAAAACTTATTAGATTACAAAATGTGATGTGATTGCCAATAAGAAAACAACTCTCCACTAGAGACCAATTGACGTAGAAGTTAGCAAGTATAGGTCACCATACGACCTTTAAAAGTGACCAATTCCCATACCTTATGGCAAGCACTTAAAGGCCTTGAAATGACAAATGTAAAACTATTCAAACGAAAAGACTAACTGCATGATTTATGTACAACACAATAAATGAAAAACAAATATGATAAACAGTACAAAAAAACAACCACTGAATAACAGGATCCTGACTTAGTGCATCTTATAAATGTCTGCATATTTTAGATATAAGTTGGTGAATCAAATATTGATATATTCTCATGGTTTAAATAGTTTTAATGGGAATAAAAAATATGAAGGAAGCTGCTACAATTACGACATTTGTTTACTGTTTGCTTCTTTGAAATTGAAAGCTTTAAAAAAAATCAGCCGACACGAATATCAAAAGATACATACCATCGTTCCTTCTTTTTTCGTAGAAAGTGGTTTTCATGGTTTTTAGCACTATGGCAGCATCATTGTTCGTACCCATCATTGTTGGTGCAGCTTTAACTAACTTTATACTGGTAAGTCCAAACATATTTTCAACACTCTACAGTCATGGAATTTAAATATGCTATTTGTTTTAAGACAGATTAAATTACAATATTTTGAATTTATGTCATGCACTATCATCATTTTCAACTACAATTCTTAACAGATATTATTTCCGGACAACTTTCTCAGGAAACATAAACGAATCTCTGAATAACAGTATCCTGACTTAGTGCATCTTATAACTTTGTCAATATATCATCCAAATTTACCTTTTCTTGCACACCCAAGCTTTTCAGCGTTCCAAACAGAATTATATGAAGAATTCTAATGCAATTTCCATGAACATAATTTTTTCTTTGGATAAATTCGCTTAAGCCGACATATTGAATTGCTGGAATTCTTAATTTTTTTATTTATACAATATGATAAAAAATTAAACAGAACCTATCTCAAAAACGCCGTTTCAATGAGATATTCGTCAAATCTGAATAGTACCAGTTACGAAATAACATTCGGTTTGAAAGTGTTCTTTTGTTTGACCTTTGCCATGATGTTTATGTGTCAAAATCTTTCATAAAGTTTCGCGGATTTTATCTTATTTTAAATTGATACATTTCCACAACTCTAATGTAAAATTTGTTTTGTAATGCATTATTATAGTAATAACAGTACTGCTGTTCCTTAAGTATGTATCGAAGATAGCAAACACATCTGAACTTTTCTGAAGTTTTGAGGGAACATCATTTTGACGTTTCGAATAACCTGGGAATGCATTAACATTAAGCACACTGTTTCTTTCTAGTTGCAAACAATTTGTGTTTCTATCATATGTTATAATTTGTGTTGGAATATTTGTGTCTTCATTTATTTTTTTTTATTACAGCGTGATAGCCACAAGGAATTGCTTGTCATAACTGGTCTTATATCCCTTCTAGAATTCATTGTGTCCTTTGCTGCATCAGTCTACTGCTGTGCATCACCATGGGCTCCATGCAAACTAGCGGTATGTTTGCTTTTTTTTTTTTTTATAATATTCATTCATTGGTCAATCTTTTCCTTTATACGATTTCATTATAAAAAAAGAAAATAAAAGCCCTTTTCATTATGACCTCCCGTGAGATTGTAACATTTTCCATATATGCATTATATTACTTCTATCATATATAAACTCATCATAGATACAAGGATTAAAATTTTGTACGCCAGACGCGTGTTTTGTCTATAAAAGACTCATTAGTGACGCTCGAATAAAAATGAATTAAAAAGGCCAAATAAAGTACGAAGTTGAAGAGCATTGAGGACCCCAAATTCCTAATTTTTTGCCAAATACAACTAATGTAATCTATTCCTATGGTAGAAAATCATTAGTATTTCAGAAATCGTTAGTTTTTTAAAAAGTTCATTATAATTATGACCATATTAATGATAGTTCATGTCAACATAGTATACTATACAATTTAATTGACCTTTCTCGCCTCTCTTTATGTGTTAAGATTAAGTATATATTTTGACAACTTGATCATATCGATATTTTATACTAACTATGTTCTTGTAGTGATATCATATATTTAGTTTATCAAAATTAAAAACTACAGCTTATATACATGAATTACAAACTTGGAAATACAAAACCCCATTAGAGGAGGGTGGTAAAGGGTTATTTTCGTGCAACGTTTTCAGCCTTTTTATTTTACGTGTTTTCGTGTTTTGACGATTTATTTCTCGTTTTCTTGTGTTTGGTCCGACGTGCGTGTATCGTGTTTCCCCTTATTTATTTTCCGTTTTCGTGTTTGTACACTTGATTTCTCGTGCTTGTCCCGCATTTGATTAAAAGGAAGCAGGAACTAAATTCAAAGTCAGTCCGGAGATTGTTTTAAAATATATGTTCCCGGGATATCAATTGCTATCAAATTACTATGAATATTTTTTACTCTTTCAAATTAGATGCAACCAGCGGATGCTAAATGGTGACCGCAGGGTCCTCATGTCCATTAATAATGATTATTTGATCTCCAAGAACGGCTGAGTAGTAACTTCAAGTACCTTTTCCTTTATATTTATGATTATGTTTCTCGTGCTTCGTTTTTCTCAATTTTTATTTTCCGTGCAACGTTTTTGTGGTTTTTATTTCACGTGTTTCCGTGTTCAGATCCCCCCTTTACCACCCTCTTAGAGGAATTTCACGTAATGTCACCAAGAAAATGTAACCGTAAAAAAATACAAAAGTGACTATCAATATGTCGACTACTTTGAACAATAATTTTAGGTCACTTTTAGTCATATAGCTCTTCAAGTGTTTTGGTAGTTATACGTCCTTGATTTTCAAATATTTAGCTTTGAGCGTACCGGATAAAGGAAAATCAAGCAATGCGCTACAAATTTATAAAGTGTTATTTTCACCTTTTTCCCAAGATTTGTCAATGTTACAGACAATACAACGGTTACTGTTTATCTTTTTATCTTTTTTATTTCAAGAAAGCAATATATTTTGTCGTTTAGTTGTTTTTTTTTCTTAATCTAGACGTAGAAACCATATATCATTTGTAAAAAACGATGGTTGATGGTATTGCTTATATAAAAACATGAACGAATGACCATTTTCGATCTCTAATTATTTCAGAAGAAAGACAAACAAGTTAAAGGCGAGCAATTCGTTGACAACGAGAAGCAAATGACAAAGCTAGAACTTCCAGAATATCAACCATAATCAAGCTATTCCCAATGGACTATACAATGATCACGAAAAACACCATGTCCTTTTATTAAGCAAAGCACGGCTTTTGTATTGCTTAGTTGAGTTTATGTATATTCTGTCTAATAGTATTTTTGAAAGTGAAAGGGTTTAACGTCATTTTTTGTGTGAATTTTTTGGTAATTTAAATTTAATAAAAAAAAAAAAAAAAAAAATAACAATTTCGTGTGTATCATGTATCATTAACTGAAAAAGTTTTAACAGTTCTTAAATTTAATTAGTAAATGGCAATTTAATTAAATATTTACGTTTAGTAATTATGAAACTGTAATCCTCCTGCAACTTTTTGTATGTTTTTACTTAAAATAGAATTATATTTTGTTATAAGCTTTTTTTTTTATATAACAGTGCTCACAGTGTATTGAAAATATTTAATCAATACCTGTGTATGGCGAGATCGTATGAGAAGACAATTATTTGGTCCGTCAACTTTTTTTATTTTATAAGGTCATCCTAGTTTTGTCCGAAACTCAAACACGGTAATATAATCAACTAGGAGATATATTCCATGTGGAAGGGTTGCTAGAATATTGCTTAATCGAAATAAAAGGTAACAATTGGTAGGCTGAAATCCTTTCTTTTGTTCACATCTGACTTTCATTGTCAATTTCTAGATGAAGATTAAGATATGAGGAAGACTCAACTATATCTGTTGTATTTTTTATTTTTAGTAAGATGGGATAAAATGTGAAAAACATGTTTTTGAATCGCACTTTTTGTTATAAATTATATTTTGGTCGTTTATAAGTTTATGCACCTATAATAAGTAAATTTTTAATGTATATTTGCATTTAGAAATAAGGCGATATGGTATGATTGTAGTTGAACATTTATCATTCAAGGGGTGCTGATTAGATGTTCATCATGATTGATTTAAAAACAATCCATTGACCGTTTTATTAATTATTTCTGCTGCATAATAAATAAAACTTTGTGATTTCGGAAGGAACAAACAAAAGTCGTTTCATATATTCCCCTTTTACTTAAAACTGATATATTATCAGATTATATAAACCGTACAATATATTTATATATATATATATTTGCTCAAATAAAGTTATATAAAAATCATATTAGCAAATGTCAGTTAATTTAATTAGTAGAATTAAAAACGTGTCTAAACTAGTTTGTCATCAGTTACAGGGAAAAACAAATGAGTGTTCTATTGAAATATTATATTGAATGCTTTATATTATTCCTTTTGACTTTTATATAAGCAAATATAGTAGAATATAGACTAAATAACGACGAAAATGTTACATGCCCACTGTTAGGTATGAATCAACTATAGAAGAATATAGATTAATTACAACCATGTCCAATTGAATCTTCAGAATTATTTAATACAAAAGTGTTTGCTTTATGCAGCATCGGCAAGACTATTTCAAGGGACAATGCTAAACGTAAGAGAATTAATACATAAGCAATTAAGGAGCACGTCGACAATTTTTAACAATCACGGAATGTTATGGAATTTTGTGTATCAAGGAGACCAGTATATAAACTATAAAACTAGAGAGGACAATAACAGGAGTTTCTTTGAACTTCTAATGTATTTTAATTGATTTTTTGTATATTCATATTAGGTCAGCTTGCTTGTAATAATAAACTTTCATTCGAAATTAGTTGAGTACTTTGTTAGTTCCAAAATACAATATTCATCCCTAAATGAAAACAGTTTAAAGCATTGGTATACATATGCATGTTTAAAGTATTTTATCCCTTGGGTTTCTCATTGACTAAAAAGTCAGCTATACACTACAACAACAAAAATAAAGACAACACGAGTCACAATTGCATCATGTTTTAGAAGAATGCGTCAATCGAATTATAGGGAATATGTCAATGAAAAATATAATCATTAAATTGCTCCAACCCGCACTTTGTCATCCTTGGTTTTGTCTATTTATTCCTTTTAAAATGAATTTGATCGGATATATATATATAGAATAAATATAAATTTTCTCGAAACACTATTTGCACGTGGCCTAGAAACAAGTAGAATGCTAGACTGTGCCGACAATTTACATCCTTGTTCGAGCCGAGTTCTAGTAAAAATGTATGTTTCGAGACAATTAATGGTTACTCTCTTTATACTTCAATGCATTCAACTGTTGAACATGAAATATTTTTGGTAACCGCGATCAATGCAATTTGACTGCGGAAACAACATAGTTGTAGTATAAATCAATTTTCATTGCTTATGATTTGTATCAATTGCATAGTGTTTTCGATGTCAATTTTCATCATTCCTTATTGACAGCATTAACTTCTTATCTTCTACCGGATTTATTTCATTAAAACCATGTAGCCTTATAATGAGGTAAATACCATTCATTACGACAACATATGACTTCGGATATGATCAACATTCCTTAGCCACAGTCCCCTCCTTTTCCCTCCATGACTGCCTTTGTGGTCTTGTTGTAGCGTGTTCACCTTGAGTACGGCTGGACTTGGGTTCGAGCCCCGACTGGGTCAAACCAAAGACTTTAGAATTAATATGTTCTGCTTCACCGCTAAGTACACGGCATTAAGGAGCAAAGCCATATACTGGTCGGCTTGGAGTCGAATTAGGTGTCCGCGTAGTGTGACATGTCTCCTGCGAACTAGTATCTTATGAACTAGCATGTTCAGCGTGTTGGTCTTGTACAAAGCAGGGTTTGTATTAATATTACATTTACATGTTCTCGTCCTAAATATGCATTTAATTATCCGCTGGAGGTTTAATTGCCATCCATCATCACCATCTTTCCCCCATTGTTACGTCACCGAGTACGTTTTCAGTACTTACTATGTGTAACTAAACGAATGTCACTCAAATAGCAGAAATAGCTAACCCATCCGGAGCACCTGAGATCAATTCAACCAATTATTATCCGGATTCCTGTTTCTTAGTCTTTAGTTTTTGAGCTGTTGTTTTTCTCTTCACCGTTTTCTTCTTGGCGATGGTATCCTTCGACTTAGGGTAATTGTTTGCGAGTTTTGTACCTTTTCTCATGTTATTATGCTGTATTTGGTGTGTTATTATAACGTACTGTCTAAATCCCATATATATATATTCTTGATTAAATGTTTGTAACTGAACAGATCTAGTTAGACTACCGGATCAATGTCTGTATATACAAACACACCTTGCAATATGAGTTAATACAAATATTTCATACCCAGTATATACTACTCAAAGATATCAGGTTTAAAATTTAGTATTTGAAAAAGATATACCAGTAAGAAAATCTTATATTTTTTTTAATAAAATATCAAATATTTCACGTAGATTTTTTGGTGTAAAATACTAGAGTTAAACATCACAACGCCGTGGGAAAAAGACGACCAAAACAACAATATACAAACATCACATAGAAGACTATAGACTGCGCAACACGAACCCCACCAACAATTGGGTGATCTCACGTGCTCCGAAAGGGTAGGCAGATCCTGCTCTACCTGTGCAACTGTCGTGTTGCTCATACATGTTCAACTTCGGTGCTAGGTATTTTGGTGATGTCAATATCGTCACTATTAAGAAATATATCATAATGTTATAAACGTTTGGTATATATAATATATCGACTGCAAATACAAGTCTTAAAACTCAAAGAAAGAAAAACAGGTTGTTGGTTATTTGGAAAGAGCTGTGTGAATAAAGATCGTTTGTATTCTTATGGTTCTCCCTAAGACATTCATTTGTCGTTTGGGTTGTTTTCGTCAAATCAATTCAATATGTATTGCGTTGTGACAGATTGACTGTCGCTTTCACAAATTGGTTCCTATCAAATGAACATAAAAACAACCGACGCAGGTAATAAAGAAGAAGGAAACAAAAACAATTGTTCTAGTGGTAGCTGTCGTGTTGGGCAGATATCCCAATGCATGACAGATTACGGAATAATGGCTATGAACATA
>JAASAO010003287.1:0-19786 GCA_017311375.1 Mytilus coruscus | reverse complement strand
TTCACTGATGAGTAACATGACATACAAAAACAATAGGCTAGCTGTTTGAGACAATACAATAATAAGCAAAACGCTATGAATATCATACTATTTGTGATGTTATTAATATTGTGCTCATATTTGCAGATTAAAAAATATCCACTTTTTTTGTTAATTTAACTTTTCTTCTGTTTCAGCTGCTGCATACAATTATTCAATCCCCTACATAACAGTTCAGTGCAAAATAATTCCTTCCATCTGAGATCTTCCTTCAATTGGTAGAGAATACATTTTTGCAATTTGTTATTCAAACATCTTTCTCTGTATATTTGATATGTCGGAGCCATGTACATGAATGGATAAAGCAGGTGTTTATTTCGACAACAAAATACTATTTTTTTCGACATTTCTTCCTAATTCTTCAGTGAATATGTAGGTTGTTGCAATTACACAATTGTGTTCTTGTGCATCTATGATTGTACTCCATTTTGTTTACAGCCATTTTGTAGAAATTTCCTATTTCTTTTTCCAGGTAAGCACACATTTCATCTCACATTAATCCAATTAGCACACAATGTAGAAAAGTATTAACCTTAAGTTTCCTCTTCGGTATTGACCTGTTGATGATCATAAAAACCAAGATGTCTAACCTATAAATACACAAAATATAAATTGAGAAAAAAACAGCAATATGAAATAAGCTTATTTTATCATGTTTAATATGAACATTTTGAGAAACTTAAATTTGATATTCTTACTTATCATGCTTATGAGTTCTCTTATTTCAGTGCTTTGTGTCCACGACTAAATATCAGTCGTTTTAGTGCCTTGCAGTGATATTGAGTTCAGCCACTTGCAACAGTTTTACATTTTGTTCATATGTTGTGCTATTTGAACCACTGTCCTAGATTATGGTTAGGTTGAGTGCTCACAGACATGATTTTTTTATTAATTGTTATTGGCTTTGAACTAATTTGGATTGTTTAAATCTTATCATATTGGGGTCTTTATTGATTGACTTATAAGGTATGGGTTTTCTCATTATCGAAGGCCGTCATTGGTCCTTAATTGCTTGCATCCACTTCATTGAACTCTGGTGGATAGATAACTCATTTACCATACCACATCTTCTTATTTTTATAATAGTCATCATTCAAGGGCAATCACTTTTATTATATAGAAGTGGTCTTACCATTTAGGCCTTGTTGTCTTCTGTTTATCTTGTTTTGCCGATCATTTCTACTGTACAGTTGTAACTGTTTATATTTTTCTTTATCTTCTATATTTCTTGCCCTAAACTTAAAAAAGGTAAAAACTATAATTTAATGACTATAACTATTATTATACATCAGTATGTGTTTTTCTAATTATACCATGATATAAAAAAGAATGAAATATTTGTGCTATTTCATTTCACAGACTATTTGCCAGTCAACAGTTTCAAAGACATCACCCCGGTCAATAGTTTAACAAACAAACATTCCCGTACTTTTTATCGTATTCATACTAATTTTCATTGGACAACAATGACGTGATTAACTATTCTTCTATGATTTGTGTGCTTAACACCATGACAACGTTAAACTCTGAAATATTGCTAACGGTATAATCTGTATGTGTCTGTCGTCAAAATTTCAAATTAATATATTACTTACAGAAGCAATTAAAACAAGAGGCTCTCAAGAGGCTGAATCGCTCACCTGTAATTTTTTGCTTAAATCTTTTATTTATGATTACTTTTGCTTTTCAACATAAATCAATAAGTGGCTTAAAAATTCCATTTAAATGTTCTTTGTATCTGTCGTATTTTCTTCAAAAGCAAAAAAATGCATGTTATCCCTATGTTCCATTTTAGCCATAGTGGCTATGTTTCTTGACGTATAAGAAAATAAAATACAAAATTTATAACTAGATACTCTGAAACTCATTCAGCCAAAGTTTGGCTGAAACTGATTCAGCAGTTTCAAAGATGAAGATTTTTAAAGTAAGCAAACTAGATGAACAAATTGTGAAAATTGTCTTTAAAGGGCAATTACTCCTTAAGATGTCAATTGACAATTTTGGTTGTATTATCATATTTGTAGACCTTACTTTGCTGAACATATTTGCTGTTTACAGTTTGTCTTTATCATTAATAGTATTCAAGATAATAACCAAAAACTGCAAAGTTTCCTTAAAACTACCAATCTAGTGGCAGCAACCCAACAATGGATTGTTAGATTCATCTGAAAATCTAATGGCTGATAAAACTTGACATAATGAACAATTTTACCTCACATCAGACAATGTCAGATTTGCTTTAAATGCTTTAGTGTTTGAGATACAAGCCAAAACTGCATTTTACCCTATGTTCTATTTTTAAACATGGCAGCCATGTTTATTGATGAAACAGAAAATAAAACACAAGCTTTATTCTAAATACCCTAAGGATTTTTCAGCCTAAGTTTGGTTGGAATTGGTTCAGTAGTTTCAGAGAAGAAGATTTTTTAAAGTTAGAAAACATGATAAACAAATTGTGTAAAATTGTTGTTCAAGTGCAATAACTCCTTAAGGGGTCCATTGACAATTTTGGTTAGTAAATTTATTTGTAGACCTTACTTTGCTGAACATTTTTGCTGTTTACAGTTTATCTTTATCATTAATAATATTCAAGATAATAACCAAAACTGCAAATTTTTCTTGAAATTACCAATTTAGTGACAGCAACCCAACAATGGGTTATTAGATTCATTTCAGGGCTGATAGAACTTCACCTAATGAACAATTAACTCAGTGTCAGATTTGCTCTAAATGCTTTGGGTTTTGAGATAAAAGCCAAAAACTGCATTTACCCCTATGTTCTTATTTAGCCATGACGACCATGTTTTTTGACGAAACAGAAAACAAAACACAAACTTTATTGTAGATACCCTAAGGATCATTCAGCTTAAGTTTGGTAGGAATTGGTTCAGTAGTTTCAGAGGAGAAGATGTTTGAAATAGTTTACACCCGACGGACGACAACGGTTGATGATGGACAATGACAGACGACAACAGTTGATGATGGACAATGACAGACGACGACGGACGCCAAGTGATGGCAAAATCTCACTGTTTCTTCGGAACGATGAGCTAAAAGGCAAATTTAAAAATTGTGCTGGCTCTATCCAAAAGATTTTTACAGCGTAGTGTACTACTTTTGGGACAGAACATATTAACATAATAGAAAAATCTATAAGCTATAACTCAAAATATTGACAATTTTATGTTTAAAGGGTCTATAATTTAGTTTGACAACTTCAGACATACTAATATTTGACCTTTTCAAACTATACCAAATTACTACTTAACCTAAAAAAAATTGCCACATTTTTTTCCAATATAATTTCATCCGTAATATTTAAAGCAATTAATTTGGAAGGAGTATGAAAATAATTTGCAAGTTATACACTATCCACACTAGAGACCTAATAGAGTAGAAGTACTGGACTAATTTTAATCAAACTTGGCATGAACTAAGATTAGGGAATTATAAGACAGTTTACCTAGTTTCATGGCAATAGCATACATACATTAAAGACTATAAGTTCATTCTTATGTTTGAACTTTGGGTGTTAATTTTTTAATGTTTAAAGCTAACAATTTCAACTATCAAGATTTGGGCCTACATAATTTAAATATTGCAAAAAATTGCTTTTTAAATGGCTTTATATATAATTGTGTATGTCACATGTATGTACATGATGTATTTTAATGTAAAGCAGTTGAATACTCATTTGCTGTCTCAGATTTATTTCAATTCTTCAAAAGTCGAATTTATATGAGCCTATGCCTGAAAATAGAGATTTCTAATTTTCTAATTAAGGGGAGGAGGCTAATATAAAAATTCTTCATGAATATTTAAAATGTATTTGTATTTCAAAAGGAAAGAAAGTTACTTATCTGCTTATAGCATACCACATGAGTAGAACAAGGTCCCATTAGGCCATGCAAGACTGAATAACATTTAAGGTCAATAGACATGATAGAGGCAGTAACACATCATTTTACATATGAAAATGCCTACACATAAGCTAGAGGAAATAAAATGTGTTTCTTTTGGTAATTTGTAGGCTAAGGTGACATCATACAAGAAGTATGAGTCATTCTCAAACTAAAATAAAATAATTTCATCCCCCTATTTACTTTTATGCATAAAAATATAAATAAATAAATTTGGAAGTAATACATGGTCACACTAGGGACTCTTTTGTAGAAAATGAAAATCAATGGATGATAACTGTGTACTTGGACCAACATTAAGATTTCACCTGCTTTAGGTTATCTCATGTCACTGGTGAAAAGTTGTCACATTTGTGTGATATACCAAATGTTCATATGAATTAGGTTTTTAGGTCATGTAGGTGTAAGGGAGCAACCATTTCAATTTGATTTGTTAGCGCTGAAAATAACCTGGCATAAGGGAGCTACCATTTGATTTCTATGGGGGCTAGGATGAAAAATTTTGTCCTGCATTTTTTTTGTTTGTCGTTGTAATCTCTGTCCTGCCTTTTTATTTTTCACTCGATTCGGTCCTGCCTTTTTTTTAAAGTTTATCCTGTCTTTTTTTTACCTAAATTGTCATTCTCTTTTTTTTTTTAAGTGTCTCATCCTGCCTTTTTTTCACTCAAAACTCCTGTCCTGCCTATTTTTTCAAATTTCATCCTAGCCCCATAAAAATCAAATGGTAGCTCCTAAGATATGATAAAAGGATAAACGAAAACGAAAACGAAAATGAAAATGAAAATAAAAATTAAAATTAAAATAAAAAAATTGCCAATCCATAAAAAAATCCGTCAGCCCAATCTCAATCAGTGAAATAAATTATTGTCTGTTTCCAAAGTCATTTGGAAGTAGTCCAAATAATTATGACGCATTGCAAGGCTTTTTTCTCTCTGACGCCGTAGGAAGGAGAAGTGAGTTGACATATACATGTATGTTATCATGCAAAATCAACAGTAATGAGTATACCTTTTAGATTGTCATCGTCACTGCAAATGGATCATTAATACTAGGGGAATGGAACCAATAATTTGATCGGATCCGATATGAAGTTCCCAGTAACGGAGAACCTCTAACTTTGAGGTAATATTATTAGTGTTGGTGGTCTCACAAATGAATCAGGGTAAATTGCAGGTATACATTAATTAGCAGAGAAGAGACAATTATCAACTTGTTATTCATTATCTCGCAGTTATCTAACTTACGGTTAATTAGCTGTATATATCCCAAAACAGATGCTCGGAGCTAGTACTAGTCTATGACTTTTAAGTAACATTTACATTTATATTCACAATCAGTGGCGGATCGAAGGGGGATGGGATCCGGGAGTTGGACTCCCCTTTTTGTGAACGATCAATGCATTTAATGGAGACATATATTTGGATCCCCTTTATCCTGGCTGGAATCGCCCCTGATATTACATGTAAATCAAGTCCCGGGTTAGCATAACGGTAATCACAAAGAGGGTGGTAATTAAAGGACGAGGATTTATAAATATACAGTTCTTGAAGAAGGAGAGTGCACTTCACGATGATCGCAAAAGTGGCTTGCACGTTATTTTCATCATCTTGTCTGAAACAGTCTGAATAATGAGCTTCAAGACGAAGCGCGAAAACAATAAGTCATGTGAAATACTAATGACAAACACGTTGTACGGACAAACCCTTAAATCCCTCAATGTTATGTCAAATGAATTATAGCGAGGAAAAGTAAATTTTATTTAATATCAAAACTAAATATTTGTTATATTTCCTCCTGATTTCTCAAGAAATCATAGAATCGATAAATGTATAAATCTTAATTATGCTTGTCTGTGTGAGATTCATTTCATGAGACCAAGGATTTCTATAAAATCCTTGATGGGACCCTTTATATATACAGTTTTCTATTTTCCCGGAAAGATTAAAAATATAATCTTTTGGGAAATAATCCGATTTTGTTGAATTATTTCCTTCATAATTATGATAAATCCTTTTAGTTCTTCAATTTTAAATAAAATAAATATTTCATTTTGATCTAACGACAAACTTTTAAAATTGTAGTGGCATGGTCAGTCAACTGATTACCAGTTTACTGGTGAACAAGTAATTTTCCATATGACAGTGACGTGTACCCTTGGGGTGTGTATAACTTATTTTGAATACCTTAATTTTCTGGGAACATCCTGTCCACGTGTAATACTTAGTATATATTGCAACAGATGACATTAAACAAATTTTTTGTAGCATCGGTGTCCATTTCATGTTCTACCACTCAAAATTTTCACAAAAGATAATATAATAAAATCATTAAAAAAAGATTAAAAAACACTAGCAAATAAACTTCGCAATGAGTAAACGGGGATTTGTGTTTTAAAGGGCTTATTTCCAGTGGATATATTTCATACTAGATAACTAGACCTGAGATAACTTTTTTTTGTAATATATATTTTATTATTTTCATATCATTCTCAAATCTCATCTATAAATAAAGATGTACAAAAAATAATTTTGTTATAACTCATAAATATATGGTTAATCATAATTGTTACAAATTATAAAATGGTAAGTCAATGTCCGATGTGCCGCCGTCTGTTGCAAAACTACGATTTAATCTTTTAAATGAAAGACGTGCACTGCCTTCATCGGAACAGAGGAAAGTCCACCTAGTGTACATTAAAGTGTTTCCGTTTGTTATGCTGAAAAAAAAGAGATCATCATAGATCTTTTAGCAGACCTTCTCGTGTAAAAAAAATAATAACTTTTAACTGAATTAAACAAAAAATTATCAAAACAAAACTCATTAGAACACTCATAGTAACATTTTGTTTAGACCTGAGATAATTTGTAGTAAGATTATTTATATACAAAATGTAGGACAATTAAAAAAAAAATGTCCGATCTGATACACGCACCTATAATGTACAAAATTTTGAACAGCTTCAAATATATGGCCTTATCATTGGTAATATATCATATTTGTATCAGTTATTGCTGAACGTGTAACCAAATTGATTAAAATTATTCTTCTGACCGGCAATAAAACCTTAGCAGTAATGATAGTGGAACGTCCATTGGGCTGTCAGTGGCGTAGCTACCATTGACGCAACGACGCACTTGCGTGCACAAACGAAATGGCAAAAAAATCATATTGATAAAATATCATAACAGTCAAAATTTTTTTTAGACCATCTTCGAAACGAACTACGAGATCGTCTTGTCAATTCGTAAGAACGTTTTCTTGCCCAGATGCTTCTTCCAAACAATCTGAAAAGTTTGAATAAGGACCATCAAATTCGCATATTTCACGGCTACGAGTCCGATCTTCAATCAGAAGATCAGTTTCTTCTCGAAATTAAAAGGTGGGTTGCGCGATGAGATTATTGATATTTATCCATCTAAGAAACCAGACCAACTCTGTGCAACATTGGAGATGACGCCGAAAGAACTTTACTCAAATATATTCTGTATTCTGCAAATACTTCTCACCATGCCACCCTCAACTGCTACTGCTGAAAGCTCTTTCAGCGCTCTGAAACGCGTAAAAACGTATCTGAGATCGACCATGGGACAAGAAAGACTTTCTTCACTTGCACTGCTGCACGTTCATTCTGATTTTGACATTGACACTAAAGAAGTTGTTGGCACGTTTAACAATGCTAGGCAAAGGAAAATGTTACTCTCTAAAGGACCTCGATTGTTAACTTCAGTCTTACATACGAACGTCACATTCATATATCACCAAATTTAAAATTGATTGTTTGAATTGCTTTGTTTTCGTATGTTAACATATATACCGGTATGTCATGAGACGATCCAGTTCTCTGGCCCTTTCTTTCTCTGAAGCATAATAAATTGGCGAGCATTGCAAAGTTTTTAGATTTTTTAGTCAGTTTTAGGTCTATGATTTGATATATAGCAAAACACTCAACTGTGCATACTTCAACTTCAAAATTACCTCTCTGTTTGTTAAATATTTGGGGTTTCACCTAGACTTCCCAGGCGCTGCCCTGGACCTGCTGGGGGCCATAAGCGGTCCTCGGATCCCTTATACCAGAGCTTAGTAACTTTAAACTCGAACACAGTCAAGACAACGACATTTTTACGGACCATTTAGCGATTTTTTTTTAGTAAATTCTGTCTCACAAAAATATGTTTCTTAATTATGCATTCAATTTACCATGACTTAGTTACCCTAATCAAAAGAGATCAAGGCGCTCACTAGTATATGGAATTGGAACAACAATCTTACCAAGATTATTGATTGATAGGCATAGTTATTTGTTTGTGTCCGATGGACCCGCAAGTACGAACGAGTCGACCGACAGTCCAACCATCATTGAATAGTTTTGCATTTATGAATTGGTCATAAGACCTTTGAGGCACTTCTTTTTAACCATCTTAGATCGAAAAAAAATTCATTTTCTGCAAAAAAGGGTCCAAAAATTTTTCCGCCTCGCTCCGCTCGGCAACATTTTTTTTACCTCTCTCCGCTCGGCAACTTCTGCGTGCACACCGTTATAAGTCTACCTACGCCACTGGCTCAGCCACGTCCGAATAGGGACGTTGAATCCTTGCAACAACTCTTCGAGTGGCGGTACGTCTAAACACCGCTCAGGACCTCCTGAGTGCACTCAGGACATGAAATATATGTTTTAGTGAGAGGTGAAGGTATGCATTCGAGAGATAATTTAATTCTTCATCTAATAATTTTTGTTTTGATAAAATCATTTTAACATTTAAGGAGTTATTGAAGTTTTCATCGGCACGCGCCATTTTTGTGAAATATGTCAGGCATGACCGAGGATTATATTGAATACCAATTATCATGTTGATTAGGTCGTTTGATCTTTAATAATTAGGAGTGATTAGTGATGGTACTAACCTCATACAAGTAAGCTTGGCAAACAAACAAAATCAAGATGTCTTTTGAAAAATAAAGAACAATGAAGATATATTGTTTTAGGGAGCTACCATTTGATTTTTATGGGGCGGCTAGGATGAAAAATTTTGTCCTGCATTTTTTTTAGTTGTAATCTCTGTCCTGCCTTTTTATTTTTCACTCTATTCGGTCCTGCCTTTTTTTTAAGTTTATCCTGGCTTTTTTACCTAAATTGTCATCCTGACTTTTTTTTTTGCAAGCGTCTCATCCTGTCTTTTTTTACTCAAAACTCCTGTCCTGCCTATTTTTTCAAATTTCATCCTAGCCCCCAAAAAATCAAATGGTAGCTCCTTAGAAAAACCGTTAAATAAACATTTTCTTTTGTTTGTAATAATTGAAGCCAGTCGAGAAATATGAGAAATCTACATATATAGTTGGGAAATTTTCATTCAATTCATTTCATTTGATTAACTTAATAGATAAAAAATATCGTTATTATTTTCTTTGTATAGATTGTCGTATTTTATTAAAATTTCGTGCAATAAAAGTTTAGTTTTATTCTTAGTTCAAAAATTAAGAAGAATAATTCTTTCGTGTTTTCATATCTCTAGATATATTACAATAGACTTTAATTGCATTGTTCCATAGTAAAAAAAAAGAATCGGTGAAACACCATTTATAATTTACTTTCAAGCTAACAGTTAATCTGATCACTCACTAAAAATATCGTTGAATTAAAAAATTAGTATCATTGCGTTCTAATTCTTATTTATATAATTGTGTGTGTGTTTTGTTCTATTTTCTTGTCTTTGAGATTCATTCAAATAATTAACACTTTTGACCAATGAGAGGCTGTGTATGTATAACATAACGATTCAATCAAAATTTCATTTAGTTAGATTTATTCCCCTATTGAAACTCGTTCTTGTCCAGTAATAAATCCCTTGAACGATTTTGAAAAGGGAAATACATTTTTCATACTTTTCATGAATTAAGATTTAGTTTTGTAAATGTCACCCGTTCTTAACTGTAGAAGCCGTACTTGCAAAAATACGCTTTTCAAATAATCAAATCTCATATATAGTAAGTGTTCTTTCTCATTTACATCGTTCTTGTCCGGTAATTTCATTCTTGAGTAATACGAATGTTTTAAAAATCCGCATTTAGTAAGATTTATCTTTCTCATTGAACTTTGTTCTTGTCTAGCTGTAATACAAGCCTTGAACGAATTCCAATGTCGGAAAATAAATTCTGAAAAATTAATTTGTCTCCGTTTTCTGAAAATTATCATATTTGGGTATTATTTCTAAATAATTTGTAAGTAAACGAAATCCGTTCAAACCACGACTTAGTCTTCGTGCACAGAGTTTGAAGTGCCAAAACCCCAGAAACTTTCTCGTAAGCCAAACCAAAGGAAAAGACCAGGGACAGCACGTACGAAGCCAAGATATTAGACTTAGCAATTCATATAAATAAATACTGATCTGTCTTATTAAGGTTAAATTCTAAATATTGTCATTGAAAATATAGGACCAGTTCATAATTTCAATAAATTTGTTATCTATATCAAGGCTGTGAAAATCTTGAATAAATTTTGAACATTTATGAAAAAGGTTATATCGAATATCGTCATAAAGTGTGCATTCCATAAGGAAATGTTTTTCAGTCTCTACCCTGCAACTTTCACAAAACTTAATAACATCGTGTTATTCATTTTAAACGTAACACAGTACTGACAACACAATTCATAAACAACAATAAAGATAATCCAATCAATTTTGTTGATTGGATAATTCCAACTCAGTAGTTGTGTAATCAGTGACACGTGCCCTCATTATTTCATAAGAATTAACATATCTATCTAAGTTCGATTCAAATTCTACCAAAATTTAATTCTTAAATAAGCAGCGTGTAACGAATATATTCATCCATCCTGTGTGCAAAAACGATGACTATAAAGGGTCCTGAGTGCACATTGTATGTCCTGAGTGCACTCAGGAGGTCCTGAGCGGTGTTTAGACGTACCCACCGAGTGGACTGTAAGTAGCCTGGTATTAGGCTAATTTTCTGTCCCTCCTTTTTCATTGACAGTCGAAATTTTCCGACCGTATCACGGGCGGTCTCAATTACAAGACCTACCTATCATATTTATTGTTAATTTTGTTAATTTGTTTTCGTCATGAACACACATTAAATATTTTCCACTGGATATTAATCCGGTACGTCAGACACACCGACATTAATCAACCAAAACTCAGTATTTTACAGTAGGGAATGAATATCTCCGCGCTCACTTGTCCCTTGAAGGATCAATATTGAATTTCTTCCATGCCCCACCCCCCACCCCCTCTTTTTATAAGATTTCATTGTGACGTATGTTTTTTTAATATTACGAAAGACCAACAAATCGATTTTTATCACCAAATTTGTCTTTGCTGAGATTAACACTAAAACGTTTAACAAAACGTAACGATTGAAAACTCACAGTTCAGTTTTAAGATATTTTTTCGTTGAAACTAACAGACTAATTTTCAAAAACGTCGACGTTTTTTCTTGAACCATTATTTATTAAAACGAATTTGTAAACAAAAGTTATTCTTAAATATTAATAATGATCAATGATTGTAAAGAAAAAATCCACCATAGTAGTTTGTTAATTAACTGGCTCCATGGTGTTAAACATGTCACCTTTCTTTTACAAATAAATGATTAAAAATATGAAGCCTTTACTGTAAAATAAATCATTCTAATAAAATAAATTCATCCAGATTTTCTCTCATAACCTTTCAACAGTTATTGTAAACTAATTTATTCGAACTATAATTGTTCTATGACTTGCTGTCCGTTTACCAATATTTATACTTTATAAAGTGTTTTCATATTCATTGATCATTAACTTCATGTTTTGCGAATACTTATAAGGGGGTAATTATTGTAGCCAGTAATAGCTAACAATTTATCTAAAGAAAACGAGATGCTATATTCAAATTCTGAGATATGAATCTAGTTCTTTAAACAAAAAATCTCAACAACAAAATTCTACACTTTCATTTATCTGTGTCTTTTTGTCTCCGCTTCGAAGCCGCCATCCCGTACCAAACATATCTATTCACGATGTTGGGGATTGGCTATATAAAATCATGTAAGCAATATACAACAGGCAGTAGATCTGAATTTGTAAATTGTTATTTTGGATTTTACCTGATTAGGACGTGTCTCGTTGAATTTTCTAATAAACTTACACACACATAATCTGACTTTTAATCGTAATGTTATGAGATGTATAAGATCATAGAGCTATAGGCCTAGTTGCATGCAAGTCTTTACAAATTATATATTTTGGTATGCTATTGTTGTTTTTATAGACTATTTGTTATTTGGTCGGGTTTTTTTAGTTTTGACATGGCGTATGCATCTTTTGTGCTGTATTTTAACAATTATTTACAAGCATGCTGCATGTTTACACATTCATCACTATACCGCATCTAAATAAAGCTTTCTTGTAAAAAAAATAAGGAGATGTAGTATGATTGGTGATGAGACAACTATCAACCAGAATTTAAAATACCTGATATAAGCAATTGTGACTTACTTTCTTTACTCAGAGTGATCGTAAATTAATCAGATAAGCTGGAAGAGGATGGGGACTTCATATTAAAAGAAAAGAAATTAGCATTAGCTTTTGTGATAAATATATAATAAACTGACAGTAACAGAAATAGCTCTTGAAAGCTCTGTCAGATCCCGGCACTTTTAACTGTTTTTTGACGCGTGCAAAAAAATGCAGCACCTGGTTACAGGGGCTCATTTGACAAATTATAATCTTTCGTAATTTATAATTATAAAATCTAAATTCTAAGTGATCTAAAATGTTCATGACTAACGAGTATTTTCACTTGTACGATTTTTCTGTGAAATGAGTCTAAGAGTAACTGTATATACATGTATATCGGGATACTGACTGCATAGTAAAATATTTATGTACATGGTCTATTAGTTGCGGCTCATTTTGGTCTTTTATGTAAGTTTCCTTCCCCTGCATTACTTGATCGCTTTTGTAAAAAATAAACAGCACAACAGCGCTCGACGTCAGTATTGTACCAAAAAATGAAAAAAAAATATTCAAAAAGAAGGCTCATAAAATTCAAATATTGGTAAGCACACACACTAACCTGTCACCACACACATGATCTTTTTGTTAATGCGCCAAACTCGTTTCTTCCACAGGACAACGATGTCGATGGTGGGGAAAACCTAGTCAAAATAATTATGACGTCTTGCAAGGCTATTTAGGCGTCCCTGAAAAAAATTAAAATAGCCTTGCCTGACGTCATAATTATCTGGACTAGGAAAACCCACCAAATCATTAGTTCCCAAATGAGTATCCTAGTGTAAAGGTTTTTAATACATAGCTATTTCATATTGGAATGGCACATATCCATGAAAAATCAACAAATGATCCGAAAGTTGAAAAGATGAATAGTCCTTGGAAACAGTTGTGATGTTACTTCGCTGAGCTATAGATAACCGTACGATCATCAACAATGAGCAAAATTCACACCATATAGAAAGCTGTAAATATAATAAAAGGCCTCGAAATGACAAATGTAAAACAAATCAACAAGAAGCCTAACATTTATAATAGAATTTAAAATAAAATTGAAAATAGAAATGAGGAATGTGTCAGAGAGACAACAACCCGACCAAAGAGCAGATAACAGCCGAAGGTCACCAATGGGTCTTCAATGCAGCGAGAAAATCCACCAACGTGAGGCGTGCTTCAGCTGGCCCCTTAACAAAAATGTATACTAGTTCAGTGATAATGGACGTCATACTAAACTCCGAAATATATAAAAGAAACTAAAATTAAAAATCATACAAAACTGACAAATGTCATAGGCTCCTCACTTGGGACAGGTGCAAAAATATGGTGGGGTTAAAAGCCTATATACTGAAAATTTCAGAAATTATTGCATGCATTTATTAATATTGCCAATTAACATATGATAATTTCCCTTTCAATTTTTAAAAAATTCTGATTTAAGTTTTTGTTGTATATTGGGACTTTGGATATTCTCAAGAATGCTTTCACCAATTTTTATGAAACTTTGGTGAATTGTTTTTATATATTGACATAAACTCCCTTTTCATTTTTATGACCCATAGTGGAGGGGGCATTAAGTTTAACCCTTGACCGTCTGTCTGTCTGTCCCAAAGTTGGTTTTGTTCTCTAATTTAGTTTGTCTCAACCAAATGTTATAAAACTTTTACAAAAGCTTATTACCACAATACTCAGATCAAGTGTGAATTTTGGTTGTGTCAGTGTTACCGTTCTAGAGTTATGCCCCTTTACAAATGGAAAAATTGCTGAATTTTTGGTTTCTTGCTCTCTAACTTTAACTTTAATTTGCCTCAACCAAATGTTATGAAATTTGCACAGAATGCTTATTACCACAAAAAACAGTTTGAATTTTGGTGGTGTCACTTTTACTGTTCTAGAGTTATGTCCTTTACAAATGGAAAAAATGATGAATTTTTCGTTTCTGTCCTCTAACTTAAGTTTGCCTCAACCAAATTTTATTAAACTTTAACACAATACTTTTTACCACAAAATCAGATCAAGTTCAAATTTTGGTAGCATAAATTTTACCGTTCTTCAGTTATCTTCCTTTATAACTAATATGATATGCAAGCCGGAGTATCATCCCCTATTTATTTTTATATAAGATGCAGAGTTATGGAATTTTAGTTGTTGGAAAATTGTTTAAAATTGTCCATTTTCACACTTTAGAAGGTTTAAGAAATGTATTTGTTCAAAAATCACGGCCTTAAACTTATATACACTTGAGATATCCCTAAATGGAGCCAAATTATTTTCATGTTTTGTGTCAATGAATACCACTCTGTGTGCATGTCATTTTAGCTCACCTGGCCCGTCGTCGTCCATCGCCGTTGTTAACTTTTACATTTTGAACTTCTTCTAGAGAACCACTGGATGGAATGGAATCAAACATGGCATGAATGTTCCTTATGAGATGCTGACCAAGAGTTGTTACTTTGTTGCCGATCTATCATCCAAGATGGCCGGCAGCGGGGGACTTAGTTTAACATAGGACCCTATAGGAAATACATACAAATGTCTTCTTTTAGAGAACCACTGTATGGGATGAAACCAAACATAGCATGAATGTTCCTTATGAGGTGCTGACCATGTGTTGTCACTTTGTAGTCGATCCATCATCCAAGATGGCGGCCAGCGGGGACTTAGTTTAACATAGGACCCTATGGGAAATACATACAAATGTCTTCTTTTAGAGAACCACTGAATGGAATGAAACCAAACGTAGCATGAATGTTCCTTATGAGGTGTTGACCAAGTGTTGTTACTCTGTAGCCGATCCATCAACCAAGATGGCGGCCAGAGTAGGACAATATTAAACGAAATATGGCCTCAATCATTATTAAAGTATCTGTTATGATTTTTATCTTTTTTTATATGATTTCAAAAATCCAAATAGAGTCAGGTGAGCGACAAAGGCTCTTGAAAACCTGTAATTTTGTTTTTTTTTTTTTTTTTTTTTGGGGGTCTTACTTGCGCAGTGCTCACAGTTTTTATACGACCACAAAAAATTTTTTGGGATCGTATAATGGTATGATGTCGTCGTCGTCCGAAGACACATTTGTTTCCGGACAATAACTTTAGTTTAAGTGAATGGATCTCTATGAAATTTTTTAAGAAGGTTCAATACCACAAGAGGAAGGATGATGGTCTTAACCGTTTAGGAATTAGGGGCCCAAAAAGGGTCCCAAAACAAGCATTTTTCTAGTTTCAGGATAATAACTTGTGTATAAGTATTTCGATTGCTCTGAAATTGTACCACAATGTTTAATACTACAAGTAGAAGGCTGAGATTCATTTTAGGGGTTATGGGGCCAACAGTTTAGGAATTAAGGACCAAAAAGGGGCCAAAAACAAGCATTTTTGTAGTTTCCAGACAATAACTTGTGTGTAAGTGTATGGATCTCTCTGAAATTGTACCACAAGGTTCCATATAACAAAGGAAAGGCTGGGATTGAGTTTGGGGTTAATTGCCCCAAACTTGTAGGAATTAGGGGCCAAAAAAGGGCCAAACACAAGCATTTTTCTAGTTTCCAGACAATAACTTGTGTGTAAGTGTATGGATCTCTCTGAAATTGTACTACAAGGTTCCATACTACAAAGGAAAGGTTGGGATTGAGTTTTGGGGTTATTGCTCCAAGGAGGGTTTCAAAAGTGGGGGATTTTTTCCCAATTTTTTAAGGATTCATATTTTTTCAAAATTTTAAAATTTCAAATTTTTGAAAAGTTTCAAGAAGAAATCTTCAATTGCACAGTATTGCGCAGTGGATTAATAAGATCTTTGACCACATTTATTTTGTGTCAGAAACCTATATTATGTCAAAATTTTGATCACAATCCAAATTCAGACAGTATCAAGCTTGAATATTGTGTCCAAATTTACCCAAACTGTTCAGGGTTCGACCTCTGCGGTCGTATCAGGCTGCACTCAGCTAAGCATTTTATTCTATAATGTAGTTGATCATTAAAATTCATTTAAAGCATAAACCCAAGCTAAAAGGGCAACAAGCTTATCAAGCACTCATGGTACAGCTTTTTATTAAACACGCATTGGTATACATTAAACAGCAAAATAATTATTGATGCAAGATGTCATTAAATAATAATTGTTACTCTTTTTATGTGTAGGACAAGAACTATAGAAGATACAGAGAAATTATAAACAGCAGAAATGATGGGCAATTTAAAGTTTGCAGAAGTCAACAAAACCTAAATGGTAAGTAAACTCATCATAGATACCAGGATTAAATTTTGTATTTAGGCCAGACGCGCGTTTCGTCTACAAAACACTCATCAGTGACGATAAGACTCATAAGGCCACTTTTTTAAAAGTTATTGCCCTTGAAAGATGATTATCATGATTATTATAAAAAATAAAAAGATGTGGTATATTAAATATGAAAAACTATTGATCATGGCTCTAAGAAAGCAATTATAGGCCAGTGACGGCCTTCAATAATGAGAAAATCCATACCCCATTGTCAAAGTAGTCAGCTATAAAAGGCCCTCAGATGAAAAATTTGAAACAATCCCAACTGTTGAACTAATTGCCTAGTTTATAACAAAACAAATTACAAAAATAAATATGACAGATATGAAACAACAACAGCCACTAAATTTCAGTGTCAGACTAAACTACAGGCTCGAACTTGGGACAGGCACAATAAGAATATGGCAAGGTTATATAAAATAAGAAGATGTGGCATGATTGCCAATAAGACAACTCTTCACCAGACAACAAATGACATAGATTTCCTGCTAAAAAGGAACTTAGTCCAGACTAAGCAGGAAATTTATACCTTTCCTTTAATCGAAAAGACACAAAGATCTGTTAGTACTCACAGTTACTGACAGCTAGTTAAAATCAATCAAATCTAATACATGTAATAAAAAACAGGTTTGTGAGCACTCAACCCTACCCTAACTTTGGACAGTGGTTTAACAGCTCAACATATAAAGAACAAACTGTAAAATAACCGTTGCAATTGCCTCAACTCGAAAGATTGATAAAATGCACAAAATCAACTAAATTTAAAACCCATAGACAAAAGCACGGAATTAAGAGAACTCACAAGTAAGAAAGGAAATATTCTTAAAATGTTCACAAACATGAAAAATAAGCTTTTTATTGCTGTTTCTCTCCATTTATAACATTTTATTTGTTTATTTTGTGTATTTATAGGTGATCAGACATCTTGGTTTTCATGATCAATAGGTCAATACTGAAGAGGAAACTGAAAGTTGATATTTATCTACATGGTGTGCTGGTTGGATTAATGTGAAATGGAATGTGTGCTTTCCTGCAAAAAGAAATAGGAAATTTCATCATGATCACATGATAATGGCTATAAACAAAATGGAGTTCTATCATAGATGCACAAAACACAATTGTAAAATGCAACAACATATTATATATATTCGTCGAAAGAAGGAGAAATGAAGAAAAAATAGTATTTTGTTGTTGAAAGGAACACCAGCTTTATCCACTCATTTACAATCGCTCCCTCATATCAAATATACTGAAGATCTTCAAAGAACAAATTGCAAAAATGTTTTCTCTAAGAATTGAAGGAAAATGTTTAGTGAATGGAATAATTTATGCATTGAACTCTTACGTAGTGGATTGAATAACTGTACACAGCAGCTGAAACAGAGGAAAATTAAAATTTACAAGAAAAGTGTTTATTTTATTATTAAATTTGCAAATATGAACACATTCTTAAGAACATCACAAATGGTATGACATTCAAATTGGTTGCTTATTAATGTATTCCATTGAAACAATAACAAGAAAACAGAATACTTTGCTACAAAAAATATTTTATAAATCAAAGTTAAAGTCATATAAAGTATGTTCAATACCTTGACCTAAACGGTCAGACTCACTATTTTGTTTTGTATGTCATGATAATTTTGAGTTAAAAATTTATGAAAGTTTTAAATATCATTTGTATCATTTATTAAGTCTTGTAAAAATTATGTTCATACTGTTTGTATAGTGAAGAAATTTACAATGAGTAAAAATAGGGGAAAACATTTCCTACAGGGAAAGATGATGTACAGAAATTTCCTTAGAGGAAATATTGGAGAACAATGTTTTCCTTAGAGGAAATTTGTGGTCTTGAATTTTCCCTCAAGGAAAAGTGTTTGTCAAAAATTTCCTCAAAGGAAATTGCAGTTGACAAAATTTCCTCACAGGAAAAAGTATTTCCTCAAAGGAAAATTTGAAGCTGCAAATTTCCTCAGAGGAAAATTTGAAGCCGCAAATTTCCTCAGAGGAAATAGAATTTCCTCAAAGGAAAATTTGAAGCCACAAATTTCCTCAGAGGAAATAGAAATTCCTCAAAGGAAATATTAATGCAGCAAATTCCTAAGGAAATCTTTTCCTTGAGGAAAATACAATTTCCTTGAGGAAAAATCTTTTCCTTTAGGGAAATTTGATTTCCTTGAGGAAAACTACTTTTCCTCTGAGGAAATTGTTAAAAAGGGCATAACTTTTCAACAGTGGTGCTAGAGCCAAAATTTTTAGGACAAATATCAGGGAACCAATACCAACCAAGTTATCAACTTCATTTGACTTAACTCCAAAGCTAAGGTGACAACTTTTGCACTCAGCGGAATTGCAAACTTGTCCCGGAGACTGTTATATGCTATTTACATTCTATATGAGAAATTATGTAGATATAAGTTTATAGAATCTGAATGATCCCTTAAAATGCTTGCAAGAACAGTTTCCTTAGAAAATACTAAAACGGAAATGAACGAAAACAATCGCCACTAATAGATGTATATCATTTATATGTAACACTGCTTATTTTGAATAAGAGCACAAGGACACTGCATGGATATTTTGCAAAAAAACAAATGGATTTATACATGAAATGGAACAATTCAATGAGTGCATTGCAATTTGTTGTTTAAACCAAGTTTGACCATTATCTTCTAACAACTAACAATGAACAATTTTCTTGATCATAATCTTATGTTATTTTCATTGTTAGATATGCAGGAGTTTTATATGGTATAACCAATACATTCGCTACTATTCCTGGGATGTTGGCACCAATTGTAGCTGGTCAGCTGACACCAAATGTATGTTACCGAAATAGTACATTTTGTTGTAAACACTGGAGTGTTCAATCACTGTAACAGCATTTGCACAATTTCATGTTATAGAACTGTTGTGGCACACGATATTAATTTAAGCAAAAGTCGAACAATTAACATATCTGAAAGTAGTAAGAAAGGAATGTGTATAATTAAAAAGCGATCCAATAATATTGAATATAGTGATAGGATCATTACAATG
>JAASAO010003303.1:0-21249 GCA_017311375.1 Mytilus coruscus | reverse complement strand
GCTCAAGGTCATAGGAAAATTTGACGTTCTAGATTTTGACCTTTGCTTTTACCTCATATGTATACATGATAAAGCCATGGGACTTTTGCATTAGGTTGCAAGCCATTTGACCTTGGAAAGTCCAACGGAAGTGACCTTGTGTAAACCGGAAGTAGCTATTTTTGTACTTATTTGATATAAAGGTATATAGAACCATATATTTTGGAATCAGTGTCAAGTAAACATTCAAATTATACCGGAAGTAACAAATTATCTCCCTTATTTAAAAAAAAATGTATAGAAACCATATATTTTTGGAATCAGCGTACAATAAGCTATCATTTGACGCTGGAAATGACATTTTAAACCGAATTTTAATATTTTAATATCAAAATAGATCTTTATGGGTGGAAGACCTTCAATTGTTCTCTGAACAATTGGTTTTATTATTAGGTCTTTCCACCTTTCCGTGGAAAGACCTTTTGATTTTGTTCTGATTATTATTATTATTATTAGGTCTTTCCACTTTTCCGTGGAAAGACCTATTGATTTTGTTCTGATTATTAGGTCTTTCCACTTTTCCGTGGAAAGACCTATTGATTTTGTTCTGATTATAATATTTTTTTTTTTTTTTCTTCCGCCTAATTTTTTCTTGCGTAGTATTGTTGTTTCATAAGATGTCGCTTAGATATTTGGTATATCATATTGAACAGTTTATACGCTTTTAAAACTGACAACTGCGTAACCAAATACTTTACGTTGTAAGAGTTATCTCCCAAACACTGTTTTTCTTGTGGCCACTACTCCTTCAAGAACCGTAAAAGATTACGACAAATTTATTTTACCAAATTGCTCGCTATATCTTCAGGATGTTGAGTTTTGTTTTCACCGAAGCGTTCGGAGACTCCATATGAGAGTTATTTCCCTTATGCATTTGATATAAGTGATATGCATTTCTAACTGGTAAACCATAAGTGATAGAGACTTAGGGTCTTTTGATTTGAGGTCCTTGGTCCAAAAAAGAAAATTTGGTCAAAGTCAAAGGTCAAGGTCATATTCTAAATTTTGATTTTGGCTTATTTTCACTTCTTTTCAAAAACTGTATGAGATATCGACAAAATATTATTACTAAATTGTTAGTTGCGACATGTCGTTACACATACATTTTGGTTTAAAGGGTGCGCTAACATTAAATTAGAGTTTTCTCCTCTTGTATTTAAAATACGCGTATGGTGATATAACTCATTAACCATATATAACTAAGACCTAGGGTCTTTTGATTTGAGGTCCTTGGTTTATGACCTTGAAATTGAGCTCAAGGTCATAGGTAAATTTGACGTTCTAGATTTTGACCTTTGCTTTTACCTCATATGTATACATGATAAAGCCATGGGACTTTTTGCATTAGGTTGCAAGCCATTTGACCTTGAAAAATCCAACCGGAAGTGACCTTGTGTAAACCGGAAGTAGCTATTTTTTGTACTTATTTAATATAAAAGTATATAGAACCATATATTTTGGAATCAGTGTCAAGTAAACATTCAAATTATACCGGAAGTAACATTTTCAAACCGGAAGTAACAAATTATCTCCTTAATTAAAAAAATGTATAGAAACCATATATTTTGGAATCAGCGTACAATAAGCTATCATTTGACGCTGGAAATGACATTTTAAACCGAATTTTAATATTTTTATATCAAAATAGATCTTTATGGGTGGAAGACCTTCAATTGTTCTCTGAACAATTGGTTTTAATTATTATTATTTTTTTTTCTTCCGCCTAATTTTTTCTTGCGTAGTATTGATATTTCAAAAGATGTCGCTTAGATATTTGGAATATGATATCGTATAGTTTATACGCTTTTAAAACTGACAACTGTGTAACAAAATACTTTACGTTGTAAGAGTTATCTCCCAAACACTGTTTTTCTTGTGGCCACTACTCCTTCCAAACCGTAAAAGATTACGACAAATTTATTTTACCAAATTGCTCGTTACATCTTTAGGATTAGGATTTTAATTTTGACCGAAGCTATTCGGAGACTCCATATGAGAGTTATTCCCCTTATGTGTTTGATATAAGTGATTTGTATTTCTAACTGGTAAACCATAAGTGATATTGGCCTATGGTCTTTGGATTTGAGGTCCTTGGTCCAAAAAAGAAAATTTGGTCAAGGTCAAAGGTCAAGGTCATATTATAAATTTTGATTTTGGCTTATTTTCACTTCTTTTCAAAACCGTATAAGATATCGACAACATATTATTACTAAATTGTTAGTTGCGACATGTCGTAACACATACATTTTGGTTTAAAGGGTGCGCTAACATTAAATTAGAGTTTTCTCCTCTTGTATTTAAAAATACGCGTATGGTGATATAACTCATTAACCATACATAACTAAGACCTAGGGTCTTTTGAATTGAGGTCCTTGGTTTATGACCTTGAAATTGAGCTCAAGGTCATAGGTAAGTTTGACGTTCTGGATTTTGACCTTTGCTTTTACCTCATATGTATACATGATAAAGCCATGGGACTTTTGCATTAGGTTGCAAGCCATTTGACCTTGAAAATCCAACCAAGTGACCTTGTGTAAACCGGAAGTAGCTATTTTTGTACTTATTTAATATAAAAGTATATAGAACCATATATTTTGGAATCAGTGTCAAGTAAACATTCAAATTATACCGGAAGTAACATTTTTCAAACCGGAAGTAACAAATTATCTCCTTATTTAAAAAAATGCATAGAAACTATATATTTTTGGAATCAGCGTACAATAAGCTATCATTTGACGCTGGAAATGACATTTAAACCGAATTTTAATATTTTCATATCAAAATAGATCTTTATGGGTGGAAAGACCTTCAATTGTTCTCTGAACAATTGGTTTTAATTATTATAATTTTTTTTTTTTTTTTTTTCTTCCGCCTAATTTTTTCTTGCGTAGTATTGATGTTACAAAAGATGTCGCTTAGATATTTGGAATATGATATCGTATAGTTTATACGATTTTAAAACTGACAACTGCGTAACCAAATACTTTACGTTGTAAGAGTTATCTCCCCAAACACTGTTTTTCTTGTGGCCACTACTCCTTCGCAACCGTAAAAGATTACGACAAATTTATTTTACCAAATTGCTCGTTACATCTTCAGGATAAGGATTTTAATTTTGACCGAAGCCGTAATGAGATTCCATATGAGAGTTATTTCCTTATGCATTTGATATAAGTGATATGCATGTGAAACTGGTAAACCATAAGTGATAGAGACCTAGAGTCTTTTGATTTGAGGTCCTTGGTCCAAAAAAAGAAAATTAGGTCAAGGTCAAAGGTCAAGGTCATATTATAAATTTTGATTTTGGCTTATTTTCACTTCTTTTCAAAAACCGTATAAGATATTGACAACATATTTTATTAAATTGTTAGTTACGACATGTCGTAACACATACATTTTGGTTTAAAGGGTACGCTAACATTAAATTAGAGTTTTCTCCCCTCTTGTATTTGAAAATACTCTTATGGTGATATAACTCATTAACCATATATAATTAAGACCTAGGGTCTTTTGATTTGAGGTCCTTGGTTTATGACCTTGAAATTGAGCTCAAGGTCATATGTTATTTTGACGTTCTAGATTATGACCTTTGCTGTTACCTCATATGTATATATGATAAAGCCATGGGACTTTTTGTATTAGGTTGCAAGCCACTTGACCTTAGAAAGCCAACCGGAAGTAGCTATTTTTTGTATTTATTTAATATAAAAGTATATAGAACCATATATTTTTGGAATCAGTGTCAAGTAAACATTCAAATAATACCGAAGTAAATTTTTCAAACCGGAAGTAACAAATTATCTCCCTAATTTATTTTTTTGTATATAAACCTCATATTTTGGAATCAGCGTACAAAAGCTATCATTTGACGTTGGAAATGACATGTTAAAACGAATTTTATTATTTTCATATCAAAATAGATCTTTACAGTGGAAGACCTTCAATTGTTCTCTGAACAATTGGTTTTAATTATTATTATTTTTTTCTTCCGCCTAATTTTTTCTTGCGTAGTATTGATGTTTCAAAAGATGTCGCTTAGATATTTGGAATATGATATCGTATAGTTTATACGCTTTTAAAACTGACAACTGCGTAACAAAATACTTTACGTTGTAAGAGTTATCTCCCAAACCATAAAAGATTACGACAAATTTATTTTACCAAATTGCTCGTTACATCTTCAGGATTAGGATTTTAATTTTGACCGAAGCTATTCGAGACTCCATATGAGAGTTATTCCCCTTATGTGTTTGATATAAGTGATTTGTATTTCTAACTGGTAAACCATAAGTGATATTGGCCTATGGTCTTTGGATTTGAGGTCCTTGGTCCAAAAAAAGAAAATTTGGTCAAGGTCAAGGTCAAGGTCATATTATAAATTTTGATTTTGGCTTATTTTCACTTCTTTTCAAAACCGTATAAGATATCGACAACATATTATTACTAAATTGTTAGTTGCGACATGTCGTAACACATACATTTTGGTTTAAAGGGTGCGCTAACATTAAATTAGAGTTTTCTCCCCTCTTGTATTTAAAAATACGCGTATGGTGATATAACTCATTAACCATATATAACTAAGACCTAGGGTCTTTTGAATTGAGGTCCTTGGTTTATGACCTTGAAATTGAGCTCAAGGTCATAGGTAAGTTTGACGTTCTGGATTTTGACCTTTGCTTTTACCTCATATGTATACATGATAAAGCCATGGGACTTTTTGCATTAGGTTGCAAGCCATTTGACCTTGAAAATCCAACCGGAAGTGATCTGTGTAAACCGAAGTAGCTATTTTTGTACTTATTTAATATAAAAGTATATAGAACCATATATTTTGGAATCAGTGTCAAGTAAACATTCAAATTATACCGGAAGTAACATTTTCAAACCGGAAGTAACAAATTATCTCCTTATTTAAAAAAAATGCATAGAAACTATATATTTTGGAATCAGCGTACAATAAGCTATCATTTGACGCTGGAAATGACATTTTAAACCGAATTTTAATATTTTCATATCAAAATAGATCTTTATGGGTGGAAAGACCTTCAATTGTTCTCTGAACAATTGGTTTTTAATTTTGCTTAGTTTCTTTTGTTACCTATTCTGACATCGGACTCGGACTTCTTTTAAACTGAGTTTTACTGTGCGTATTGCTATGTGTTTCTTTATTCTACATTGGCTAGAGGTATAGGGGGAGGGTTGAGATCTCACAAAAACATGTTTAACCCCGCCGTATTTTAGCGCCTGTCCCAAGTCAGGAGCCTCTGGCCTTTGTTAGTCTAGTATGTTTATTAATTTTAGTTCATTTATATGTTTTGGAGTTTAGTGTGACGTCCATTTCACTGAACTAGCACACAATTTTAGTAAGGGGCCAGCTGAGGACCACATCCGGGTGCGGATTTTCTCGCTGCATTGAAGACCCATTGGTGGCCTTCGGCTGTTGTCTGCTCTTTGGTCGGGTTGTTGTCTCTTTGACATATTCCCATTTCCATTCTCAATTTTATTTTATACATATTAACAAGTTCTTAAAATAATATTTTATTATAAATAAGATAACTGTATGTAGCAAATTTTTCATCGAAAAGTGAGAAAAAAAAATTAAAAACAAAATCAATATATTAAAATGTAAATAATATATATACATACCTGTATTACAAACTCTGTGTACCCATCTTTTACAGTTATCACAGGTCAGTGCTTGTTGTCTGGTAGTAACAACACGGGAACACTCGACACAATGGTCTGTGCCCATTTTTGGACGTCGGAAAGTATTAAATATTAAAGCGATATACAGAGAAATTCGTGAAACAATTTAAAAACTTTAAGAGACGATGATTATATTTTTAGTTTTTTACTAGATATATACGTACTGTTTATGTAATAAATTTAAAAAGAGGCGGTACTTGACATTTTAGTTGGTATGCATTTGTCACATGGAGTTCAGCAGCATTATCTCAAGCTGTTATACTAACGGGATATCATAAAAATGTTATCAGGTTGTCATTAATTACCGCTGTTATTAATTATCATGTGATTATTATACTGCAATATATAATCAACACCTGTTCCTGAAACGGCTCTAATTAAAAGGATAAAGGTAGCCATCCTATTCTTTTTATTGCAGTTATTTGAAGATAATCATAAAATCGTCAAAATACCATCAATAAAATACATAATTTAAATAGGAAACAATAATTAAATCATTGACAATGTTAAATATTTATTACTGTTTAGTGTTAAAACAGTTTATTAGATACGTTGAAAACGGAGATGCAATGTTTAATGTTTATCTAACCTTTATAGAAAAATAAAAAAAAATAATGGGCTATATTTTCTACATATGAGAACCATGAAAATGTACCGTTTGTGTTCATATATCTAACTATGTATTAATTACAAATAGAAATGAAAATAAGTTTTATTGCCACAATAATACCGGGTATATCTGATACATGTACTATTATTATGAATGGGCCGAGTTTGTAATATGCCGAGTTTGTAATGTGCCGAGTTTGCACTATGCCGAGTTGACATGTGCCGAGTTTGTAATGTGCCGAGATGTCTTGCTTTGTCATTTTTGATGACAGTTATGATCTACATTATTGCTCTGCATGTGAGAGTCAGCTATTCCAAAATTAACGACGATACAACTTAAAATACGATTACAAATTCAACGGGTGTCACATGTGAAGCAGGATCTGCTTACCCGTCCGGAGCACCTGATACAACACCCTTTGAGGGGGTTCGTGTTGGTCAGTCTTTAGTTTTCTATGTTGTGTTTTGTATTACATCTAGTTTCAGTTTAAGATATGTGAGTGTGCACATATGACCGAGGGGCCAGAGCCTTAAATTAACATGATATTAAAAAATGTATTAGCAAAAATACTGTGCTCCAAAATAAATTCAAAGAGGGAAAGGGGGAGTCATAAACCTGAAACGCTCGCGACTATATCAACGAACGGAATGACTGTCATATCAATGACTTTTGCAGGCATTTTCAAAATGCATATGTCCCAATAAATACATACCAAATACCATTAACGCGTCATCGGTGTTCTCCTTTATGGTCAAGGTACAGTAAATGGGCTTTGCCACAGATTTTGGTAAAATTTTGCATTCGACTTTGGATTGTTGAACTATAACTGAAAATCCTCAAAATAATGCACTGATCTCTTTTCTGAAATATTACTGATTGAATACTTTTAAAATACGTAAAAATATGTATTGCAGGCGTCACACTGCCCCGAAATTGACACAAGATGGCCATACGAATATGGAATTTTGAATTTCGCGCGAAGATGGTCCCGAACTTGGTCAACAGCCAATCATCCACCGAAGCAGGTTCGATGTCTCAGAAGGTCACATGATGGCACCGAACCACACACGAAGGCAACACAAAGATGTGAACCCTGTACCTTTTGGTACAAAATCTCCGGTCGACCGTGGGAAATTTCATTTAATTACCTATTTTTTTGGAACTTTATCCTTACTTTACAAGTTATTTTAATTTCTATATTAAAGTAATTTTCAGTCAAAATTTCGGAAATAAAATTTATTACTGCATACACATTTTGCTTTAAGTTACTTAGTATAATGCAATATGTGAAAATGATTTGTTCATCATCACATGTTAGTTTCTATGTATTGATTTTACTGTCACTGCTTTGTGGGAATAATTACTGGATTATCCTGTCCTGTCATGGAACCGAACAAGCCTAGGAGGTAAAGTAGTGACCCAGGTATATTCTAATTTGTCTCTCCTCCTGGGTTCCAGTGTTCCTTGCCCTCTCATGATAAACATCCAAAGTACTTTGTCATTTCTCCATGCCCCTGGGATGACATTCTGGTTTTGGTCCTCCAAGTCCTTCAGGTTGTTGCTAGCTCCGGTTCATGGTCCTGAGCAAAACTCGGAACCAAAGGCATTCTCCACTACACGCCTGGCTCTGAAGTCTATAGTTAAATATTCTCTCACGGTGTTTCATTTTTCTGATGGAAAACGGATTCATCAGGCGCTTGTTAATCCCAAAAGCATTGTCCCTTACTATGTAGTATTTGACAGAAACGTCATCACCAGGTAGAGACTTCTCTTCAGGGAGATTGAATATGTTGTTCGGACTTTTCAGGCTTTCCTTCAGTTCTGAACCATTGATGATACTGGCATCGTTGCTGGAACCATCAGAGCCGACAACAAACCATAGAAACTTGTAGTCTGCGTCGACAAGGGCCATGAGGTCAATGGAGAAGAAGCCCTTGTAGTTTCTGTACACTAAGCCAGTGTTCCAAGGCAGGTGACTGCCACATGCTTGCCATCCAGAGCACCACAGCAGGGTGGCAATTTCCATTTCTTCTCAAACTGCTCAGCAATGGTGGTCCACTCCTCAGTTGTAGTAGGACACTGGTTCACATCAACAGCAAACTCGGCTATAATGAAATCGCAGACATCAGTGATAATAAGGGAGATGGTGTTAAGGTCAACTCTAAAGTTGAAGGACAGGCATGGATAATTGTCAGGCCAGGTTTCGTAGAGTGATTGAGAGCTTGAAACGAGGAGTGACAGAATTTCTGTACCATGAGTCCTTCTTCTCTATTCTGCCTTATACCCTTCGTAGGACCTCATTGTAGAAGCATCTGGGCAGTCTTGTGTAGTTGTAGAAGGCCATCTCATTTTCTGTCTTCAGCTCCTTCAGCAGAGTGCTATAGTGGCCGTTGTATGCGTTCTTTTCTTTTGTCAGACAGCCATTTTCTGACCCATATAGACCTCGAATTCTTCCTTCGACTCAGTGTGTCCCTGTACTGGAAAATAAAAAGAAAAACAAAAAGAGGACAATGTCGCTTATTAGAAAGGCAAATAGCAAGATATGCCAAAGTGAAATAAGACAAGTTTTATCTGTAAAAGGAGGTGCTGGGCCTTTAAAGTTGCTCATCATGTTCTCTGAGATGCATCAAAAGAAGCAATGCTGCTGCCTTCTTTTCCTGATTGTCTCAAAGTATGCCATTCTGCAGGAACTGAATTGTGATTAATTGTGATTGAAGCTTTGGGAGTTACACACGCCTCTGTTCTGTAGAGTTGCTCAGGACTGTCTGAGGAAGATGCTCTGAGGCTAGCCTTTTATATGTCCACGTTACCATGACACATGTGAAACGCTTGAGCTACTCAAATTCGGCTGTCTTCGCTGACACCGTGGTCCCATCTCGATGTCATCGTACTATAATACGATGGCTACACGACGGCATTGCGAGGGCTTCACGTAGTCGTATGGCCTTCTTAAGACAATCGGACAGCTTCTTGTTTCCTTCGTATTGTCTTCGTGAGACGAAAATGCCCAATGGCACCGATGATCACACGAAGTAAAGACGAAGATGACACGATTTGACAAGATGCTCTCACGATGGCCTTACGAAGGGCAAAATGGGCATACGAATTCAACACGAAAATGAACCTTCGCAAGGTCTTTCGGAAATTTTTGGTCATGCCAAAGATTTTGCCACCGCTCACAAAGTTGCTGCCGGAGCCTGAAAACTCAACCGGCGGTCATACGATGGCTTAAGATGCCCTAACGAATGGCCTGATGTTTTACGATCACACCCGAATTTGAACATTTCCTTTAGCGTGTGTCCATCTGGTGTCAATTTCGGTGCAGTGTGACACCTGCATTTAGAAAGCCAATAAATCAGCGAAAAACGTTCTTAAATTTGTCTTAAAATTATCAAATCTCTTATTTCAAATCCATACATTGTTCTTAAAAAATTATATGATGTTGATACAGAAATTTCATTTTTAAAGAGATAAAAACAATAATAGGGTCACCGACTTCGTTTTTACGGTATACATCATTTAAAAATACCACAAAACGTCGAAATAAGCGTAAAGTCCTCACGTTGTAAGCCGTAAAACGTCGAGTTTTGATGTGTTTTACTACCAGCTACGTAACAGACTGGTTAATACACCAAATACTAAGTCGGTGACTACAGAATAGCCCTTTTACTGTACATATTGACCTTATCATGGCTTATTAGAAAATCTTAACAAAATTGTCAGCACAGAGATATGTATTTCCTGCTTTACTTGGAATTCACAGCCAAACTGAAAAATCCTACATGTAATCGTTCATCATTCACGAAAGAGATTTAAAAAAAATCACTATACCAGTGTTCCTCTCTTTTAATTATTGACATATAAAAGGACGATGAAAATCTTCCGTCTTTATACCGGATACCCAAACTATACAAAAGTCCTTCTAAAGAACGATATACAGACGGATCGTCATGATGTTTGAATAACATCTTTCTAAAGTTCTTTAACCATTTTTCTACAGCAAAAGAAAGCCTGTAAAAATTTTGTGATGAGATATTTTCAATCAGCGGTGTCAATTAGATATATATTCGTAAAAATTCTATAGATCTACAAACAATCTTTATAATTTTGCAGTAATATCTAAACTTTGATTGGTGTTCTACGCTTTACACTGCTTTTCCTATGCAATTGAAAGATCGACTACATTGTCTTATTACACAGAGCTTTTTCTACAAAAATGGGAATGGTAGATACAAATTCCTTGTGTTACGTCATGAAAAATCTTACTTTGTGACGAACCACACTGATTCAAACAACAAATACACGTGGATGATATCATCAAAAAGCCGGTATTCCAATGGGTACTAAAGTTCTTGAATTTCACTTTCAGATATATTATGTCCTTTTACTCAATAACATTTCAGTTAGTGCTTGTATCTCATTGACGACTCCAAACCAGAATCTATGACAAACATGATGATTTGAACGTTCCAACTGTTAACTTCTCATTTTTTAGCATTAACATACCCTCTGTCCCATCGCATTTATATAGTTCGCGCATAATCACACTATACGGACTAACATAAAACTGATCCAATTGAGTTATGAGGCAGAACAAATGAAATTGACACTACATAAACTTCACGGTCACTCATTACGAATTGGTTGACCGATACGATGTATCTGTGTCAGAACTCATTAGCGTTATGTTTTCGCGGTCTTGGTTCATTAGATACTAGAATAGTCATCTGATCTGTAATTTTACAGATTGTGTCTTATTCCCGATTGTGACATTTTGACGGAGTGTGGTTTAGCTTGACAAGTGATGCATACATGATATGCTTACCCTGTAGACGCATCATGCGATTCCTCCGTTTTTGTATGTTACTTTGATTGATATCTGCTTAATCGATTCATGGGATTTGAACATTGGTAAACTACTGTTACCTAAATTTACAAACGAATGAACGGTAAAGGATAAACTGTAATACTTGCACATGCATTTCAGTGTTTGCATACCTTTTTTAAGTACTTCAAAGCTACCTTATTGAACACGGTAAATAATCAAATGACTTCAAAGCATAGGCATAAAACATAATTGCAAATGGATTCCATTTCAAAAGCAATACACGGTCGAGTCCATAAAAACAAAACAAAAAACCTTATCAAAACAGTTAAAACTGCTCAAAGATAGCTTTACCTGAATGAATTGCAACTACAGTTTAAGTACAATAAGATCATGAACGGGAAATTTAAAGACAAAAATTTCTGACGTAGACATTTCTTAAACATCTTTTATTTTGTGCACATTTTTGTTTCAGAGATATTCATGCAGGACACACGTATTTTTAATGATTAAATTCAACATTAGTTCTTATGTTAAACGCTCATACGCAATGCCCTGTTATTTTCCGAATGAGTATACAAAAGGGCCGAAATACACCAAGGGGACATTCAAAACTCATAAGTTGAGATGAACTGACAACATCATGGTGGTAAAAAAAACTACATAGAAAAAATTCGAACTGAGCAACACGAACTCCTCTAAAAACATGATCTCGTGTGCTCCGGAAGGGTAAACAGATGATCCTGCTCTTCTAGTGGCATCATTCGTGTTTCTCATAGTTAATAAAAATTCGGTGACGAGTTTCATTCGGTGATGTCACAAATCGAGGAAAAAATGACGAGAATTTGGTAACGACAATTGGAACATATTCGTGCTTATCTGTGATGGTTATCCCATAACGGTAAATCAACTCGTTTCGAATGGATGACTTCAACTTTACCAATTGGAACATTTGGTCCAATAGCTTCCTTATAAGCATGAATCCTCTACCAAGGAAATATTGATAGGAAACACAAGTTCTAGAATATCGTATCAACTGTGGATATACACTCCATGTCTCTCCTTTGTATTTTCATCTAACAGGAAAATCGAGAAAAATAACAGCACTGGTCTACATTTACATTGCATTTGAAAAAATTTATTGCGGACAAAGTTTCTATGCTATGTAAATCTAGCATTATCTAAACAAGCATAAGTGCTATAACCATCAGTTTGTCTACTGTCTCTATCCTGTCTACAGCTTGTAAAAGTCTAATACCAGCACCTAATGCTTCTTGTTCTCCGAACTCTGAATCCTTGAAATCTTCTACATGAGCTACCCCTATAGTCCTATGAAAAATGAAAATATTATAGATGACGAAAACATCTCAATTTAGATACAATTTATTTTTCAATTTTCAATCTTTTTTATTTTAGGAAAAAATCATACTATAGGAGATAATATGACAATAGTCATTATTGGACACCTTAATTATTATTTTTTTAAATTGGTCAATCGTTTCATTATAACGTTAATTCTATTGGGAAATAAACAAGACAATACAGTTTGGTTACTTTCGCGAAGAAATATTACTTATGATGTCCAAGTGACGTCCTAAACATGTAAAATCTGGCAAATATGAAAATTTTTCATTCAAGTTGTGATAACTTAGGCATCTTTGAAAAGAAATTTTCTGAAAATATCTGTTTAGCTGTTACCTTTACCGAAGAAGGCCAAAAGCAAATATGAATGAAGTGTGATCGTTTGATAAAAAATTATTTGATAGAGTTTGACATTCTTAATAGGTTGCACTTTGTAAATACAGCGGTTTCACAAACCACGCCTCTTTTGGGGAGATGCATAATATTCACAGATATTTTGTTTTGTTTACGTTGTGGTTCTCAGATATGATCTCTATGTTTCATCTCATAGTGATATAACTTGGAAATGTTACCAGTATAAATACACATAGATAGTTGCCAAATTGAATTCTGAGGAAGACCCAAAGTGTAGGAAGGGGTAGTACATAATTTTAGTATATGTTTAAACTCTTAGAAGTTCTAGTCATATAAATGTTGAATATGCCGCACAGCCATATGTTTTGACCTTTAAAAAAATAGTAGTGCATATGAACTTTCCATTCTAGGATATAATTTTTTACGAAACTTCATAGTAACAGTGCACAGTTTTAGACGTAAAATGAGTTCCTATGGGAAATTGCATTGGTTATACTTACAAAAGTGCTACCTAATATTCGAATTCATAGGGTCAAAATTTGCTTACTACTTGACACCAGAAGCCCGAAATTGTAAAATCATGAACTTATAAAAGTTTTCATAAACGGTTACCTATTGGTATAACAATTTGGTTTGCAAACAACTGAATAAATAAATAATCAATCTGATTTGAGCTTCAATGATTTAATTACTCACCTTCTTATGAGTTCACAACCACAGAATCCTGTTACTTCTGATATAAAATTCTCAATACTGCCGCTGATGCAGGTCATTTGTTTCATGTAAACAGCCACTGTACAAGTATCAAGAATAAGTATATTTGCAACTATATAATACTAAATCAATGTTTTTATAAACTGTGTTCCATTCCCTATCGTGATGTTTTTACTGAGCATGGATTCTCATGGGGGGTTCTGCACGCATAGTAGGAGACACTTTCCCTGTCAAAGCAGCCAGTCTTGCTCCGCTTAGAGGTCAAACAAGATTTCCTCAGTTTTTCTTATTTTGGTTTGTATACTAGTGACAAAGTATTCAAAATGGATTTACGAGACTTGAACATCGATAAACTACTAATACCTCTTATTTGTATAAATAAAAAATGAATAAATAAAATGAAGATGTCATGCAAATACGTACATTGTAAATTTGAAGCGAAATGACACAGACACTTGTTTTTGTAAAAAAAGGTATACGACTCTATTTTAACAGAAACGAGCGCCTGTGCGAACTTATATGGGATAGATATACAATGTACACGAGGCCTGAATTTTGATACGTTTTTGTATACTAACTAGTATATAGCTCTCACTAATATTTTCTATAATTCTAGAAAAATATATCATTGAGTTATTGCTTTCGTTCCTCTTCAAAAAAGAACACTTTAATATCAGCAATGATAACATTTCATGTTTTACATGATAGAATAGTTATATAAATGACAGAAAAAAAATCATGAACCAGATAGAATATTGACTTTAAAATCATGAAAATCGCCAATACCGGTAACACGTTATAAGGAATTAAGCCCTGCTCTACAAATAAAAATGGTGATCATTAAAGTACCTAAATATTTTTAAGCCAGTAGAAAACTAATAAACACTAGACTTTTGAAAAAATGTGAACACTTTAACAACAAAGGACAAGGAAATCGTACATACGAATTCCCAATTTTCATACATCACATATTCATGGAAGTAATAAGTTAATTGTAAGAAGTTATTACAATGCATATTCCTTTAAGAGTCATTCTCTGTAAGCATCAAAGAATTTCAAAGAAAATGAGAAATGCATACTCCTGGATTTCCTTTATTTTCATATCATGGGTTTGTCATGGTGCACTGACAACAAAAATAATAATCATTTCAAAATTTGAAGCGTTGGTTGCCATGGAAACAAGTTACTTTGAATTTGGTTGAAAAACGTCAAAAATGCTCGATGAAAACTCCAATTTTACCTGTTTTTATCACTTTTCTTGTAACAGAATGGACACATCTATCCCCAGTTTTTCTTTTGCTATCAAACTATTATCTATTAGTGTTTCAAATTATATTTGAAAGTTTGGTAAGTTCTTTCATCTAAAGTAAATATTTTGAATTTTAAAATTGGATGTTTTTCCCAAAATCAAGATTTCCAAAAAATCAAAAAATAACCTATTTTTATGGCTCCAAATATTTTATTCCAGATTTTTTGGCATAAACGAAGATCATCAATACGTAATATTGCATCTGATGCATTCTTGACAAAAAAATCTCAGAGGGTATATTTTTTATTTTTTTTAAAATTTTGTTTGAAAAAAGGTCACTTTTGAATTTTTGGATTTTTTTTTTAATTTTAGGAAAAAAATTCCAGGCATAAATGTTATTATTGCAATCCTTTTCATATTAAATGATTAGTTATGATCAAATAATAACATGAAAATAAACTGCTCACATTCTGATACCTTACATACATGTAGTCAATGAAAAAAATTAATTCGATATAAATATCATGTTTTTATACGAAAAATGAAAAAAAAATCCTTCGAATGATCTTAGTTTGTTGACTTTTTCCATCTCTTCCCTGATTAGACAACTGAAATCTACATTTTGCATGCAAGTTGTTGGAAACTGGTAACTTTATAGTGCATGACTGAATTTTAAGGTTTCAATTAGCTGCCTTTTCGTTTTACATAGGTGTCGCAATTGTTTTCATAACCATATTAACCATTGCTAGCAAAACTTATGTTTCGATAACTTGACTTGATGGAAATTACAAAAAATTAAACTGTAAATCAAAATTTTGTTAGCATTATATTATATAAGTATATATTAACAGTTTGGTACTCATGAATAATTTGGTTAACAATTTGGCTATCTGCTAACTTGCATTATAAATTTCAGTGTAGGGGTAACCTACTACATGTAATTGAGCTATTGCCAACTGATCTATGTCGAATAATGCATACACTTGTTGATCGAAATACTATACTAGGCTTAAATCCAACATAGTAAGATTAAGATATTGTAGTTTTTATTAAGAGAACTATTTTTAATTTCTACAAGTAAATCAGGCAAAGAAATGAATAATGGATAACTATGTGATGTGAAACAATAAAACAACTTTTATTAGATATGACTGTATTACTATCTTGGAGTTTTAAGTGGAAAGACTTTAGTTCATTTTTTAATTAGGAAAAAGAGGGGGGTTCTATTTGTTATATGATAAAATGCCAGACAGTTTGTCGATTAAATTACTTGACACAAACATTATCACTATATGATAATTATAAAAAAGAAGATGTGGTGTGATTGTCAATGAGACAACTCTTTAAAGAGACTAAATTAAAGAAAACAGAAATTGACAACTATAAGTCACCATATGACCTTTAACAATGAGCAAAGCCCATACTGCATAGTCAGCTATAAAACTATTGTAATATATTGCTCTGTAGCCACATCATATTTTGTTGCATAACAGGAAAACAGGAGTATTATTTGTTTAAATTTTTTGAACTCATTTATATCAAACATTTTTCGCTATCAGAATTTATCGAATATATCAAGTACTTTCATACACTTTTATGGTTTTCTTGGTACATGTATCTACCCAATATGCATTGCTAAATTTTGGAATAAGAAATTCCCTTTTTTTTGCTAGTGAATATCACATTTTTCTCTACCTCCCTTCAATTCCAAGTCCATCAGTAATATGTTGATAAACAAATGGTGCACTAGTAGAGGCAATTGTTATTTGTTTTCTTAGATATATCAATATAAAGGTTGACTGCTTCAACTTCTTTTTATCTCAAGCTGAAGTTGACTGTTATCCAGAGTTCTGTTCTGGCATTTCTCATTCAATGTTTCTAGAAAAGAGTGATGGAATGATCGTTTGAGCAAACAGTAACATCTTTACTCAAGATATGATTGTTGGTCTAGGGACACTACCATCATATTGTGTTAAATCTTGTTAAAAAGGATCAGGCCTATAAAATCAGTAGGCTTCTGGATTACATTTCCTGAAAAATATACACATTTTGATAAAAGATATCATTCCACAATATGTAATTTAAGTTCAGAAAGTAAAAAGATATATACAATGAAATAAATTATTTATTTTCAATGCCTGAGGGTGATATAAAGATTTGTTCACCCTAAAACAGTCACATTTTCCCTCGGACATTGACCATGGGGAAACATCAACTTTATCAGGTGAACAAATTAACATATCTGCCTTGGGCAAGGGAAACAATTGTATAATATTCAATATTGATCTGATTGGTTAACAACTGATATTCTGGGCACCTAATTGCATCCAAAACGTCTCGAAATATCACAATATTGCTGAAAGTGGCATAAAAAACAATCAATCATTGTTTACCTAGTTAATTTTATACTGCTTTGAATGATAAATTGATCTTTCAACCCTTTCAAAAAATAATTAACTTAACAGTGTGCAAGTTATACATTTAATCTTCAGTAAGATTATAAGTTAAATACATATCTTATCTACAGATATGACTATGGATAACAAATGCATCACCGGTCTTAGTCCAAATATGGCGATTTTTATAAAATGTTTACCACAAAATGTAACATGAAAGCAATGTTTTTTCGTTATTTAAATAAATGGGGAATGTGTCCATGGGACACATATAATGACCTCGCTTGCATATCATATAAAGTTAAAATGAGACATAATTGACGGATGTTAAAAGTGATGCAACCCAAATTTGTACTTGATCTGAGTTTTGTGGCAACATGTGATTCATAACATTTTGTTGAGGCAAACTTAAGTTGGAAAACTGAAAGGAAAAGTTTAGCAATTCTTTCATATGTAAAAGGACATAACTCTCAGTCTCCGCACTTAACTACAAGTCCTATGGCCTAGACTTGTAAAATTCTTCTCTACAAGCCAACAGATTCCAACTAAAAGTTTCAAATAATTGAGATTCAGGCTTGTGGTCTCAAAAGTTAAGCGTGCAGGCAAAACTCTAGAATAGTTAAAGTGACATCACAAAAATTCAAACTTGATCTGTATTTTGTGGTAATAAGCATTGTGTATAAGTTTTATAACATTTGGTCATGTTGGTTGAGGCTAACTTTAGTTAGAGAATGGAAATACTTGACCACATGATACGCCCATCACGTTTTCAAAGCATTAAGTTCAATAACTTCTCAATGTCATACATGTATCAGAAATTTAGGAAAATCTAAAGGGAGGTTATTTTAATAGATATAAACCCGTCACCAAAGTTTAATGAAAGCTAAAATCCCATAACTCAGCAATGTAAAATTTAAAATTTATAAAAATCAAAGGGGAACTTATGTCAATAGATATAGATAATTCACTAAAGTTTCATGAGAACTGCTGAAAGTATTTTTGAGCTATTGTCTGAAAACTGGAAAAATCACCCGTACATTGTACATGTTGTAGTTTCAACAATATTTGTGTAAACTATTGATTGATATTTAGTTATGTTAATGATAATTTAAATCTATAACATTGTCATGATTGAAAATCAACAAATAATTTCAAATCATTTAATTAATTTAACTGTGTCTTAAACAAGGATTCATGTAGGAAAAGCTTCTTTCACTGATTTTTATGGCATCATTTTGAGTGTAACAATCAAAGACCCTGTTTATTAAGTATAGTATATCTCGGAGTGTTAAAAAAGTTAATAACATTTTTTAAACATGTTTTAGTCACAAGAGAATTTCGTCTTAATATGTTATTCTGCTAAGACATTTTTAGAATTACATTTGTACATAAATTTGAATTAAGATACTCAATAAACCACAGCTAATTATGTCTATATGTCACCACGAACAGCTGTTTAGTTAACAACAGAATTGTGCTACTTTTTATACGCCTGTTTACGGGACGTATTATGGTATACTGCATTGAAGACCCATTGCTGGCCTTTGGCTTTTGTCTGCTCTATGGTGGGGTTGTTGTCTCTTTGACACATTCCCCATTTCCATTCTCAATTTCATTGTCCGTTCGTCCGTCATCAACATGTCGGACATTAACTCAAAAACGCTTTTACCAATTTGCATAAAACTTTGGTGAATTGTTTATATCTATTTATGTAAGCTCCCATTATCATTTTATAAATTTTACAATTAACATTTCAAAGTCATGGGTTTTATTCATTAAAAAAGGGGGGATTTACCAGTTTTTTTTAACAATAACTAATAAATGCTTTCAGCAATTATCATGAAACTTTGGTGAATTGTTTATAATATCTATTGATGTAAGCTCACTTTTGATTTTCATACATTAGCTAATATGACATTGACATGATTGAGAAGTAATTGAACTTTATTCTTTGAAAATACGACGGGCGTATCATGCGCTCATGGCGCAGCTGTTTATTAGATAATGCTATAAATGGTGATCTGGCTTGGGGTCCTGTTCCTCATCCCAACCCCCACATCAATAATTTCAGGAAAAATATTTTTTTACTTACCGAGTTCATACAGTTAAAAGATTCAATATTGTTTTCGTGTCACAAGTATGTCTCTTTCTGGCAGAACATTTTCTCTTGTCATCAGGTTCACAGCAAGTACTGCTCGATCCAACCTCTTCTTCTAATGGTGTACATGTTAGGTGTGTTCTAATTTCCCTCGATACCAGGCACAGAGTCTTCCTTATCCTTTCTCCATTTTGCATGAACAATTTTTGGGAATGTGTTAAACATTACGAAAAATTCATTTGTAAAATTTCAACTAAAATTATCAGAATATCCAATTGATGAAATGATTTCATTTTCACAAGTTCAGTAGAGCACTGAGAATGTTTTCAACAGTCTTTTTTGTGGTCAACCTCGAGCGGTAAACAAAACACATTCTACTGTGTTTATAGTACTTTGTAATACATTTGTCATGGTCCTACATACATGTGGAATTGTTTTCTGTAGACATACAAAAACGTTTGTGTCTTCTTGTCTGAAAAGTAATTCATGGGAAGCTACTCCTGCTACACAGGGGTAACTAAAAGGGGTTTTTAATTGAGATTTAAAGAGTTCAGCAGTTGTTATATTAAATTTTGATAACAGTTATTTTTTTCTGAGATCAAGATTAAGTATTTCCAGACAAATAAAGCATTCTTATCAATTTCAATATTCTATTTGTAACAATATCAAAAACAGTAATTTCGAAAAACCATGTTTTCGAAAAATTGAATTTTGCAAAATTTTCAAATATACCCCTCCCAATGTTTTGTATTTTGATTTAGCAATGGTTAAACTATTTAAAAATTATTTTAGCCATATCGGGAAAATCTGGGTTGAAAATTTTCAAAGCTTTCAAAACAGGGCAAAATTGGATTTTCAATACACATTGAATTTGACCCTTTTTGGAGCTAGGTCTTGACATAACTGCTATATAATATATTTTTCTAAATGCAATTTTTAAATATGTCATAACCATACTTATTCATAACAACAAACACAATTTTCTTTTTTATTCTCTAAAAGGCCATATACATCTAACTGTAATTGCACATTTTAGCCTTTTTTCTTACCAAAATTGACCAAAAAGTGTTCAAGCCGTTACCATAGCAACTGCAAAATTTTAAATGAAACTGGTTGTATTTTTCAGTATATCTCAATTGTTAGAACATTTTTACAAATTTTGAACCAATTCTGTGACATGTCATTTCCACATGATTTTGATGCTTACAGAGAATGACTCTTAATCATTCAAATATCCCATATACAAAAGGGATCATTACATATATATTCATATGTAACATATTCTCGTTCCCTTAAAAAGCACTTATTCCATATTCAAAAATCATTTAAACAGAGCTATCATCACCCAGGGTATCACCAGCCCAGTAGTCAGCACTTCTGTGTTGACATGAATTATCATTGGTGTGGTCATAATTATAAATCTACAGTTTACGAAAACTTTGAATTTTTCGAAATACTAAGGATCGTTTTACCCCAGGAATAGATTACCTTCGCTGTATTTGTCAAATCTTTTGGAATTTTTGGTCCTTAATGCTCTTCCACCATACTTCTCTCTTCTTCGTACTCTATGTTGGCATTTTTGACTTTTTAATTCGAGAGTCAATGATGGGTCTTTTTGTAAACAAAACGCGCATTTTGCGTACAAAATTATAGTCCTTGTATCTATGAGTTTAACTTACCAAATTGTTTACCTAGATTGACAATACCATAGGCATACTGACGATGGGTATCGTTGTCCTGTTGTGTCGACATATGCTGATAGAAGGTAAAAATCAAGTTAGCTAAAAACATTCCAACATCAAAAGCACATGGTCCAAAGAAGGCAAATTCTATGTCCATCATCTGAAATGTAATAAAAGTAAATATGCTTACGGATAAATTGAATGAAAAACAATT
>JAASAO010001025.1:0-20109 GCA_017311375.1 Mytilus coruscus | reverse complement strand
AATCCTAGTCCTTCAAGATTGGAGTCGAGCGCACCTGCCACGTGCGGGATTCGAACTCACAACCTCAGTGTTGACAGGCTAGTAATACAGTAGTTCGACTTCTTAGACCATTTTGCCACCACCGAGTCCCCTAAACCGAGTTAGAGGTTTAAAATGTAGAACTATATGTCTCTTCAGTGATGCTCGAGGTAAAAATATTTGAAAATCAAACTTATTTATCACAATGAAGCGCTTATAAACCAAAACGTATAGCCAAAACCAAAATATCATATATCTGTGTTGCTTAGATGTGTGAAAGAACACCTATCTCCACCCCATCCTTCATCCCGAAAAAAAATGACAAAACAAATCTAAGACAAACTAAATTTTACAAAGAAAGCTTTCATTCAGGTAGACAAACATGCACCATGCTGTATATATTACAGTGTTCGTGTTGCTCAGTTTTTAGTTTTCTATGTTGTGTTTTGTGTACTGTTGTTTATCTTTTCGTCGTTTGTCGCTTTATGCCATGACATTGTTAGTTTGTTTTTGACTTATGAGTTTGAATGTCCCTTGGGTTTCTCTGGCCTCTCTTTTTTAAACTAACTTATATTCAGGTAGATCGAACATCCATACTGCATATATATAACAATGATGTACTAATTTACTTTAGGCATTTCATATGAATTCTGTATCAGAAGGTTAAAAAATTCCGACTTCCTTTCAGTAAGACCAAAATAAAATTACAATTGTGATTAGGATTTTTCTTCCTTTTTTCAAATGCTTCAGGTTTCTACCCTTAACATGCTTAAGTTTTATTAGCACTCTTTGTAGTGGAGCATGACAAATTGCCACATTCTGAAGGTAAAAAAATAAAACACAATTCTACTTACCTACCTTTTGTCTGAGGGAGGGAAATCAAAACAGACATACTTTTTGTTTGGCATAACTTAAAGAATTGTAATTGGATAATTTAGCATTATAATGCTTTACTCTCTTTTTCTTGTCCGTTAAAATAGATACTTTAAAGAGTTACGGGATTTTTTTAAAACTTATTATAACTGTAAGTTTTTATTGTTTTTTTTTTTTTTTTTTTTTTGTAATGCCATTATCTAAAATAAAGGGGGAAGAGTTTTTTTCTTCTAAAAGAAATACTATATCATGACTCCGATTAAGTCATATATCTCCCCAGTGGATGTCTTTAGTAATAGCGTACGGTGTTTGGTGTTTATCTGAATATATGAATACTTAGGCCAAGTCTTTATTAACCTCGGTGTTTTGTTTGCATTTTGACATATTATATATTTGCCTATTATTGAATATCGTACATTTAAATATTTAATTGTGATTGTGTATGTCGTTAGATGGCTGTTTCGTTGACATAATTCGCTACAATATATATCTACAGCTTGTAATCATATATAAAAAAATACCCGTTTGTCGTTTAGTCCAGAGGTATCCAAATATCCCACAAACTGCAACTGTTCCGGCAACAAGGCATACATCACGTCCACTCATTGTTAGCCTGCAATAAGTCAAAAATAGTTGTTGTTAAAACTAATTAAACAGTCATTTATCAAAATAAAAAAAAAGATATTGTATTATTATAAAGGTGACAACTATCCATTGCAACAAACAGACAAAGATGTGAACAATTACAGGTAGCGGTAAGGTCTTCAACAATGAGAGAAAAAAACTGTACCGTATAGTAAGCTATAAACCAACAGTCTTATTTAGTCTTCCATGCTCTTCAACTGCGTCCTTTACTTCGCTTTTAAAATTTTTTGGATTTGAGTGTCATTGATGAGTCTTTTGTAGACAAAACGCGCGTCTTGCGTACAAAATTCTAATATAAAAATTAAAAGATGTGGCATGATTGCCAATGAGACAACTCTTCACCAGGGACCAAATGACATAAAAGTTAGCACATATAGGCCTTCGACAATGAGCAAAAACCCTATATAAATTAGCCACAATCGTCCCCGATTGCCAAATGTAAAACAGTTCAAACGAGAAAACTAACGGTCTGATTTATGCACAAAACAATGAACGAAAAACAAATATGATACACAGCAACAAACGACAACCACTGAATCACAGACTTCTGACTTGGGACAGACACATACAGAATGAGGAGGGGTTAAACATATTTGAAGGCGCCAGCCCTCTCTTAACCTGGGACAGTTGTTTAACGACACAACACAAGAACCGACTATACAAAACAATAAACGAAAATCAAATGTTTCATGTATACAAAACAGCATAAAAAAACAGAAACCACGCAATTACAGACTCCTGACTATGGACAGGCACATATAGAATGTGGTGGGGTTAAACATGTTTGCTGGTGCCAAACCTCCCCCCTAACTCGGGACAATGGTGTAACAGTACCACATAGGAACAAACTATAAAAATCAGTTGAAAAGGGCTAAACTCATTAGATCGTTACAAACAAAAACACAGACCGGAAGTGGCAAGGAATTTAAAAATATACATCCCCGCAACGAAATTGACGATACGTACTGAGAGTTTGAGAGTACTCGCCGCTACTGACAGCTAGGTCAAAGCCACTATCAACTAATAAAAAAACATGTATATAAGATCAGTACACACTCAATATCCAATTGATTAAGTGTAAAGACGTCATTAACATTCAGGAAAAAACACTACCTTGTGCAATGTCAAAATACAGGTCATTTCCGGGCTAGGTAAACAACATCTCCGTAAAAGTTAGCATGTGCTATATATACCATTTGAAATAAGTTTGCTACGGGTACAGCCAAACTTCAAGACCAAATATTTGTATCTATGGAAGAATTTAGTAAACTGAGATTTTAAGTAATTTGTGGTAACGAAATAATTCTTATACATAAATTACGTTCATTGAAATCCAAAACCTCACTACAGACACGGGCATAGCGAACGAGTTGTGATATATAAACATCAAAAGATGGTGCTTAAGGAAAATCACCATCCAAAAGGAAAATTAACAATTGGAAACGAAAAATTGTCCCTTTTATCGTTAATTTTTCTGTGGAGTTTCCGTGGAAAACTGAAATATCTAAATCTAGGAAAGGACAGTTATTACCGTTTGTATTTGATTTATTGAAAGAAAGATCCCTTGGGTCAATTTCGGCAGTATATTTAGAATATTCTTGATTATTTTACGAAATAATATCATCAAGATAACAGTTGTTGATTTATCAATTAAATGCAATTTAGCTTGGTATCTATCATTGTCTATGATGAGTTTAATTATGCTATAAAATAAATCAAAGACAATTATCGCAGACAGTAACCAACTACTACCACCGTATTGTAGGCTTCTGGTTTTGCGCATGCACATAAAAATATGGCGATGTTAAAAAAATAAGGAGATGGTGTACAATTGCCAATGAGACAACTATCCATCAGACATGTCAGAGTTAAAATGGCGTGGATGTAGGCAATTATAGGTCACCGTACGGCCTTCAACAATGAGAAAAAAATACCTTATAGTCAGTTATAAAAGGCACCAACATAGAAAATGTGAAACAATTCAAACGAGAAAACTAACAACCTTATTTATAACAAATTAATTTACGAATCTGACATAAACCAACGACAACCATTCAATTAGAGGCTCATGACTTTGGACATGCAGATAAAGAATGTGACGGGCTTTAACCTGTTTGTGAAAGCCTAAAAAATAGAGGCGAACGAGATAAAAAGGATAACCAAACTCACAAGTCTAAAACGAACTGACAACGCCATGGCAAAAAACGAAAAACGACCAACAGTATACAAAATATTACATCGAAAACCAAAGACTGAGCGACACGAACTCAACCTCGCTTACATAGGACAGTGATGTAACAGCACAACATTAGAACACAAGAGGCTGTCAGAGTGACAGCAAACCGGATTTTCCTGCATGAAAATGATATTTGTAAATCTGGACCCCCAAACAGGATCAAATAAAAAATATGTATATAGCATTCAGAAAATTAGTTGATACAGAATAACAAACAAACCTACCACAAAATTCTTCGAACAATTTACCAAAGAAAAGAAAAAAAATCCAAAATATCATTTATCATTAATACAATGTCTTTTAAAAATCTATAAAACTTATCTGTAATTTTTTTCAAAATGTCTAATAATGAACAGTAAATTCTTAGGAAACACAAAAATTTCAAATATAATTTGCACTCCAATTATAATTGTGTGATTGATAATTAACATATGCTTTGTTATCTTAACACTTAGTGTAATCAAATTTTATATATATAATTAATAAATCCCAATATTTTTCTTTCATTTGTCACAAACTAATATCTGCAACTTATCTATCAATGTCAACAACTTTATCTACACAATGTTATGTAATGGAACATATCCTTTAATGAAAAAAGATTATTATCTAATAAAAATGATATTTGCAAATCTGGACCCCCAAACAGGATCAAGTAAAAATTAAACATTAATACACACAACAAAAATAAAATATCACATAACAACTGTGACACCTACCTTCAAAACACACATGACTTAAAAAAAATAGTTATAAAGAAACTTTTGACAACTCCTGACTAAAATCAATTGAACAGATACAATCATTGATAGACTATCTATCAATATACTTATTATTTACACCATTTCTGTTCAAAGGGAAATAACTCAAAATAAAAATAAATCATATAATAAATATCACTTTTCGCTACTGAAAGGTCTACAACTCAACACCGAGAAAAGCTTTATTCGTAAAAATTGAACTTGACCTTCATTTAGTCACAGAAAACAACATATCTAAATTTGAAAAAATTTCGTCAAAGCGTTTTCATGTTAATGAACAGACACTGTTTGACAGCCGACGCCCGCCCGCCCGCCCGCCGTACATTCCCAAATCAATAACCGATTTTTCAGAATAACAAACAAACCTACCACAAAATTCTTCGAACAATTTACCAAAGAAAAGAAAAAATCCAAAATATCATTTATCATTAATACAATGTCTTTTAAAATCTATAAAACTTATCTGTAATTTTTTCAAAATGTCTAATAATGAACAGTAAATTTCAAACTATATTTATACAATCCTACAGAGCTTATCATCAACAACACTTAGGAAACACAAAATTTCAAATATAATTTGCACTCAATTATAATTGTGTGATTGATAATTAACATATGCTTTGTTATCTTAACACTTAGTGTAATCAAATTTTATATATATAATTAATAAATCCCAATATTTTTCTTTCATTTGTCACAAACTAATATCTGCAACTTATCTATCAATGTCAACAACTTTATCTACACAATGTTATGTAATGGAACATATCCTTTAATGAAAAAGATTATTATCTAATAAAAATGATATTTGCAAATCTGGACCCACAAACAGGATCAAGTAAAATTAAACATTAATACACACAACAAAATAAAATATCACATAACAACTGTGACACCTACCTTCAAAACACACATGACTTAAAAAAATAGTTATAAAGAAACTTTTGACAACTCCTGACTAAAATCAATTGAACAGATACAATCATTGATAGACTATCTATCAATATACTTATTATTTACACCATTTCTGTTCAAAGGGAAATAACTCAAAATAAAAATAAATCATATAATAAATATCACTTTTCGCTACTGAAAGGTCTACAACTCAACACCGAGAAAAGCTTTATTCGTAAAAATTGAACTTGACCTTCATTTAGTCACAGAAAACAACATATCTAAATTTGAAAAAATTTCGTCAAAGCGTTTTCATGTTAATGAACAGACACTGTTTGACAGCCGACGCCCGCCCGCCCGCCCGCCGTACATTCCCAAATCAATAACCGATTTTTCCTTCGGAAATCCGGTTAAAATGTAAAAATCAATTGCAAATCAATGGCTAAACCCAACGGATCGGTACGAAGCACAAAAACAACTAACATAAAGACAATATATAATATATATATATATATATACACAAAGCACTGATGTAATAGTGTTCGCAGTTACTGAAAGCTAGTTCAAAGCCAATAAATGTCTATCAGATCGCTTCCGTACATCCCAAAAATTACTTAAAAGAAATGTTTGATTTAAAATACAAATCGTATTGACAAGTGTTTATATTTAAATCTCCATAAATAGCTTAACTTTTATTATTTTATAAATAACTATAGAAAACCAATATTTATTTTTAAAAGGAAACCAAATTATTCCTATTGTTTTAACTTCGACATTTAACTTGACATTAAATATCAACTTAAGGAATTCAAAAACAATATGTTGTTTAAGCAATACTTATAGTAACAACTGTACGGAATTGAAAGTAACATATTTCAAAATCCTTAGTTTGAATACATCAATCATATATATGTCAATAAAATCATTTAAAAAAATTACACTGCACCAATTGTTTTGTTATAAAAAGTTTGAATAGAATCCACAAAGTTAACATAAAACAAGCCAACAGATCACAAATAAACATACATAATCAAGTCTAATAACACATACCTTATTTAAATATTACATTCTAAATTAAAACATAATGTTTAAATTTTTTCCATTAAATTACGTCAGAAATTTAAGATCTATCTATTAACCACAAAGTACCGCTAAACAACTTTTATACTATGATCTGTTTTCACCCGACATTGTCGAATAGGGATTTTTTGTTTACATTGATCTACATAGAAACCTGGAAACAAACGAATTGAAGAAAACAAAATTTCTATTCTTTTATCTTCTTTTTATTTCAGTAAAGGGGTTTAACTGAGACACACGATACTCTTTATAAGTTCTAAGGTGTGTTGTAAAAGAGAGGCGAAAGATACCAAAAGGCAATTCAAACTCTTAAGTCGAAAATAAACAAACTACACCATGGCAAAAAACGAAAGACAACAAAAAGGCAAACAACGATATACAAAACACAACAAAGAAAAATAAAGACTACACAACTCGGACCCAACACAAAAATCGGGGTGATGTCCACAGGCAGTTGTCTCTGAAATTTTCCCCTTTATACCTTAATATAACGCAAGGTACTTAACTCGCATTGTTGAAAAATGACAATCGGTCGCGAACTTTCGTTATATTTAGATTCCGCGGTTGTCTACCCCACTAAAACTTATACGGAGTTATGCCGTAAAACTACATTGATTTATCTACACAATGGTCTATGCCACGCCTGCCTTTGTAGTCGGAACCTCCCAAGCAAGTCAACCGTGAATTATTTTGTATTCTCACATGTCTCACATCCAAATGGAAAAGTAAGATTCGCAGTGATTGATTAAGTATAAAAAATATTTCCAAAAAACCTGTTTGTTTTTTTCTGAATAGGAACTATTATCTTTATTGTAAGTTTGTAAAAGATACTTCGAAACAAAATCTGATAAGTGTTTTTTGAGGTCTTTCTAATGTGTCAGGAGTTTCAAGTTTTAGAACTGAAATTTTCCTATTCTATCAACATCATTCAGACTCTCTCTGGACTTTACATATAATATTGGGATAACTAAAAAAAAATTAAAAAACGGGAAATTTTTAAGTTGACTATGGAACTTATTGAAAAGGTTACACGCCATTATTCCGACAAATAAATATATATATATATATCAATATATATATCTGTCTGTGTTATTACGTTTTTGTTATTACATATGTACAGAAATAATTCCGTATATATTAAATAGGTAGTTCGACTACTTTTTATATATTTAATTCGAAATCTGTATATACGTAATTACAATTTGTGTATAGAGGTATACTATTCAATTAGGTATTTTCGCGCCTTTTCGAATATATACAGAAATCGTTTATGTATTTACGGAATTCAAAACGGATATACAGAACTATGTCCGCATGGATAGACATCGAATTCCATATATACGGAATTATGACGTAACAATTATTCTTTGCATACGCAAATACAGACTATACAGAATTTTAATTACGTGTATATGTTGTGTACAAGTTATCATTTTGTATCCTCGACTCCCCTAAGTTCGTCCACCTTACGAATATCGCGTTGCATTTTCAACTACGTTTCCAGTATATTCCCGATAATTTGCAGTCATAAAGATTCAATAAAAATCTAAACTTTGACATGTAAAAGAATCAACAAAAGACTGTAGTATAACGAAAAAGCAACAGTGAACACTTACTTGAAATCAATGCCTGTTCTACTTTCGCCCCTCAAGTTCGTCCATTGGATGTACATTCTTGTGACGTCACACAGATAAGGCCAAGCACATTGCATTTTCGCTTTTCTTGTTCAAAGTTAATTTAAAAAGGTAAGTATTGAATTAAAGTAAAAAAAAAAATAACATTTAACGATAAAATATTCAACAAGTAACAAAAACAAAGAAATTGGGCAAAATTGTCTATTCCATGTCCTTGCAATGCATGCAGTAAAACATGGTAGTCCTCCTCACAGCCCTCAGTTCTGTACAATATTTGAGATGTGTCCAGTGCTTGCACCTGTAATTGTCACACTGCACCCATTTGGTAAGTTCAACACCAACTCCAAGTCTAATTTGATTGGGGGTGAACTGTTTACATACACAGCATAATTCAATTTCTTGAATTTCTTCATCGTCTGTATCGCTGTAGTCCATGGAATCATCTATATATATGTGGCTAGATCCTGGTTAAGAAGAAGTGTTGCTAGGTCTTGGTTTAGGAGAAGTGTTGATAGGTTCTGGTTAATTAGATGTGCGGCTAGGTCCAGGTTTAGTGTGGCTAGGTCTTGGTGTAAGTGATGAAGCAGAAGTGGACGGTTTCTTTTTATTTTGTTTCCCAGTTTTCTTACTACTCTGGTTGGTTGATTTATTTTTCCTTGGTTTTCAACATGCTGTTTTACCTTTTCTGCTACCTCAGTTTCAGTTATGGGCATACCGGATACAATCTTTCCAAGGGTTTTTCTTTCTTTCTTGTCATTTTCAGACTTAATTTTCTTTAGTTTGTTTATTCTTTCAGCAAAGAAGTGTGGAACAGTAACATCATGATCTTGCAAATCTTCAACAACTAAAATATCAGTCACAGCAATTTCAACAGCTTCCGTTACTTCTCCATTCGTATCAACTTCAACTACTTGTACATTATCTGTTTTTGGTTCATCCGTAGTTTCTTTGCATTCATCATTTGTTGTAAATACCTCTGATGGTTTCAGTTGATTTTTCTTGATGACACTCTTATCAAGGGGGAATATTCCAGTTTTCCTAAATGCTGACTGAAGTTTTTCTGTGGATAGTGCTTTCTGGTATGCTTTGCAGGCTAGTTCACATATGTTGTATCTGGTTATGACTGAGGAGTTCTGACGCATGGTTTTGTGACATTCATTATCATAAATACGTTGCAACGACCCATAACATCCAACATCCAAAGGTTGTAATATATGTAAGGTATGAGCTAGTAAGACGTGATTAATAATGTGGTGTTGCTGTGCCCATTCAATTATATCAACTGCAAGATGTGACTTATGCCCATCAAGGAGTAGAAGTATGTTCTCATTGTTTCTGCCAGGGACATATTTAAGAAAATGGTCAGTCAAATATTGTCTGAATATGTTGGTATTGGACCATCCTGAGTCTGATACTGCACCAACAGCACCAGGTGTTGCACCATTCATCAATTCATTCATCATTATTTTACCTTCAAATACAAAATATGGAGGCACAGCAAATCCTGAGGCACTTCCACATCCAAGTATGGTCGTAGTACTAGACCTTCCAGATGTTACTGATGATGTGTTACATTCAATTCCAGATACAACATTAGGTGGTTTATGATTTAGTGTTATACCCTTCTCATCAATATTAAATATGAGATGTGGTTTATCCTGAAGATTATATTTGTGAACAACTTGCTCTAAGCATGCAAAGTACTTTTCAACATTAGCAACAGAACCACATTTTGCACGTTGAATCTCCAAACTTCTAGGTTTAACCACTCTAAGTTCTGGCCATCTTTTTATGAAACCCTCAAACCATCTCAAGGTAAGTTCTTCATTTCTTGGTTTAATATTGATAACATAAACGGTACCAATTTTTCTGCACCAGATGCGCATTTCGACAATCAATGTCTCTTCAGTGATGCTCGAGGCCAAAATATTTGAAAATCCAAAGCTTATTAAAAATATGAAGAGCTATAAACCAGAAAGGACCAAAAAGTATAGCCAAAGCTGGGCAAGGAATCAGAGCTTTGCATGAGGGAGATACATTCCTTAACTTTAAATAATAACTTTAAATGTGTGGGCAAAATCAGTAGCCAGATCTGTAACTTCTTGTCTAGTATACCCATATCCATATGAAGCCATTGACTTTACCTGTTCCACAATCCATGCCTCCTCTTCAAGTGAAAAGACAGGTGCCCTCCCAGTGGTGACACAATCTGGACTTATTTTGCCAGTGATTCTATCACGTAGAGTTTGCCTTGGGACATTAAATTGTAGAGCTGCTTTTCTTTGAGATATTTCTTTATTCCGTACTGATATGTATGCATTAGTCAAAGCCGTGGGACTGTACAACCTGTACTTTTTATCATGCCTGAGGAAAGTAGGTTTAGCCTGAAATGTAATGTGATGCCTTTCTGTTTTATTGCTGTATTTTTTGTTTTAACATTGTGTATATAAAATTGAGAATGGAAATGGGGAATGTGTCAAAGAGACAACAATCCGACCATAGAACAGACAACAGCAGAAGGTCACCAACAGGTCTTCAATGCAGCGAGAAATTCCCGCACCCGGAGGCGTCCTTCAGCTGGCCCCTAAACAAATATATATACTAGTTCAGTGATAATGAACGCCATACTAAACTCCAAATTGTATACAAGAAACTAAAATTAAAAATAATACAAGACTAACAAAGGCTAGAGGCCTAAGGATGTATATATGTATATCAGTGTATATAAAGTGCAAATTCTCAGCTAAATTTTGAGCCCTCTATCGTTAATATTGGTCAAGAATTAACAAAGTCATACGCTTTTTTGCAACCATGATGTTGTGGGGGAAAATACATATGTCAGTAGAAGCCATTTTATGGCGATAATTCATCATTTTTCCCGAATTTTTCATAATCTGTGCAAAAAACTCATTAAAATTTCCATATTTGTTAGTTACTATTTTAATGTTTGCTTGGCCTGTCATACTTTTGTAGGTCACGGGTCGTAATCACTGGAATGTAAACAAACCGGCAACTGGGCTTGGAAGGGATTTTCCCCGTGTTTTACAATTATAAAGTCGATTTAAAGATAGGTAGAAAAGGGACTTAGTAAAAATGGCGATTTTGGCAAAGATTTTTCTATTTTTATGACTATTTACCTGTTTCAACCTCATGTTTTGGTTTCGCTTTTCCACGTTGTTCTTTACTATATATAGAACGCCGCTCAGCTGGAAAGTGACGTCACGAGTCTTCCGCATGCGCGATAAATGTAAACAATGAAGGCGGACGAACTTGCGGGTTGGACGAACTTGAGGGGTTGAAGGATATATATCATAAATTGTACAAAAAAGTTGTACAAATTATAATTTGTATTTTGACTGTGTACAAATTGTAATTTGTACAAAAAGTGCTTGTACAAATTACAATTTGTACAAAATTTGACTAAAATTCACTAATAACTTGTACAATAATTTATAGTATGGATTTTGTTATAAAAAAAGCATTGATACACACTATATTTTTTTTATTCAATAACCACACAATAAACCGTATTTACAAAATACAAAAAATAGTTCTGTATCATTTATTTGAGCATGTGAGTAAATTATGGCATCGGGAATTGCACAACATCTTTTGCTTTTTACATTTACATTTAGAAGTGCTGCACCCCTTTGCATTTACATGAAAGAAACCCCCGACCACCAGTTTTTTAAAGCTTTTTAACAACTTCACGTAGCGAAAGTTGACGCTAAGGAACCGTTACTGCGAATATAGATGTGTCTTTAACAGCTTCAATTTATATTTCAACAAATATCCTGTTAAAATTCCTACAGCTGTTCCAATGCGGTACCCAAATTCTCCAGATTTAGTAATTACACCTAAGATATTTCGAGGGCCAGTTGGGGCACGATCATACTGAGGAATTAGTAAAATTACATTATCCACCACAGCAAGTTCTGATAATTTCCGTTTCGTTTTCTTGGTTAGATATTCGGCTTGGATCTGTTGGCCAGATAGCGCACGCTTCCTGGCACGTATGATTGGTGTTTCAACGTCAGTGTCATCCTGATTGTCACTCGGGGAAATTTCTATTATACTATCAAAATTGTCACTGGAGCCAATTCCTATTATACTATCAAAATTGTCACTGGGGTCAAGTTTTATTATTCTATCAGAAATGTCACTGGGGCCAATTTCTATTGTACTATCAGAATTAACATGCAAGAACATTTCCTGTCTCCATCTTGGGATTTTTGTATTTTGTAAATAAGGTTTATTGCGTGGTCATTGAATAAAAATTATATATGTGTATCAATGCTTTTTTATACCAAAATCCATATTATAAATTATTGTACAAGTTATAAGTGAATTTTAGCCAAATTTTGTACTAATTGTAATTTGTACAAGCACTTTTTGTACAAATTACAATTTATAAAAGTCAAAATACAAATTATAATTTGTACAATTTTTTGTACAAATTATAATTTGTACAAAATGATAACTTGTACATAAGATATATATGCAGAATTCGAATTACGTTATACAGGGAATTATTTATACATTCTCATCAAACTATTTCCAACAAATTAGACGGGGTCGGATTATAATTTTCTTTATAAGATACAGAATCTATTCTGTATATTGGATAGTGTGTGGCCAAATCCGACCCGCCACTTTAGGGATTAGGTGGGCGACTCTGCGTCTCATTTAAAACAACCTACGACTTTAAAAAAAATATTCTTAGATTTACTTAAAAGTGAGGCTAATATCTGCCTTATAAAAGTGGCACGTTTTTCTAGATTTTGAAATAAGCTCGGGATACAAAATCGGTACCCCTACATATATATCGAGTCTCATCTCTATGTCTGATCGACCGTTATGGGAAGTGCCGCGTACTGTCTCCGTATTTCGTGGACTCATGTTCCCGAACATGACATTCATCAAACGCACGGTGGGTGTCTTGGTAGAAGCAGGAGTTGCTCATCTTTTCGGAGCACCTAGTTCATACTATTTTTCATCTTTTTTTCTGGGCCCTGGGTTTGTATTTGTCTCGTGATTTTCCTCATTTTTGACTGACGCTTTATTTGTCGATATTTTCTGCGACAAAATTAGATAAAACTAAGTTGAGTGATACAAGGGATTGAAAGTGTTACGACCAACGGGTAGGGTTATCCGACGCTGATATATCTATTTATGTAGTTAATAGTGTTGAAACCTCATTCCATTGATACAAAAGGGGGGAAACCGATGATCTAGTCAAAAGAAGGTAAATCAAGTGACAAAAACAAAACCGGTGACTAGAACAGCACAGAATGACGATGGACACGCACACGACGAAATATGAAGACAAATAAAATAACCGGACCCATAAAACGAAAAAGGGGGACGAGTATCAACTCCGAGGCACTGAGACAAATATCCCTTACGAGAAAAATAATCGGAATCTAAACGGACAACCACAAACAAAACTTTACGACAAAAGAGATGATTTCAGCTTCCCAATTGTGAACTTTCCATTTCTATGTAGCAACATTCCAGCAGCGCCTGCATACGGAGTATATATATTTCCCAATTGATGCGATATTCCCGGGCTTGTATTTCCTATCATGATTTCCTTGATAGAGGATTGCTGCTCACAAGGAAGCTATTAAACCAAGAATTCCAAATGGTGAAGTTGAAATCATCCCTTCGTAAATTTTACGGACGCCATCACGAGTTGGTTGACCGTTATGGAATAACCGTTTCACAAATGATATCGGATATGTTCCTTATGTCGTAACTACAATACCCTTCCCTTTTCACGAATGTGACCTACCGAATTAGACTATTTACCGGATTTGTAATAACATAAGCAACACGACGGGTGCCACATGTGGAGCAGGATCTGCTTACCCTTCCGGAGCACCTGAGATCACCCCAGTTTTTGGTGGGGTTCGTGTTGCTTAGTCTTTAGTTTTCTATGTTGTGTCTTCTGTACTATTATTTGTCTGTTTGTCTTTTTATTTTTAGCCATGGCGTTGTCAGTTTATTTTCAATATATTAGTTTGACTGTCCCACTGGTATCTTTCGTCCCTCTTTTATCGAGAACGGAGTTGGTCATTTGGAGAAAATGTACCCATACACTTATGATAGATGCATTGTCGGTATAATGAGCTGTCGGAATAATGGGATGTCGGAATAATGGGATGTCGGAGTAATGGGTTTTCGGAATATTGGGATGTCGGAATAATGGTTGTCGGACTAACGGGATGTCACCGAATGAAGATATGTATCTAGCTAATAATGATATTTGATCATGGTATGCATAGTTTTAATAACATTTTAGAATCATTTTGGTAAGAGTAAGAATAACAAAAACAGATTTCAATCCTTATTTTAAGGGCACATTGACATTTAATCCTCAACTTTGCTGAGTTTTTTGGTATTAGACAAGTTCTATTCATGAAATATCACTCTCTATCTTGGGAAGTTTGGAATAAAACATCTAATAGTATTATTTATAACGAAACCGTGATTGTAAAACCCTTCTAATCAAGGATTTTACTGATATTCCATTATTGTACATGAAACTTCCACATATTTTTCACGAGTGCCAATAATCGAGTTTTAATGTGATATGCAGGTCTGACAAAATACAACATTTTTTTATTTGGTTATTTTGAGAAGAGTGTTTGAAACACCATGAATTTTTTTTTTCAAGATCCATACAGCACAGTACATTATTCTTAAAAGAATCCATTGCAGCTAGAAATGAACATGGTTGTTTTCTTATACATTCATTATAAAAAATAAGGAGATGAGTTATGAGTGCCAATAAGATAACTATCCACCAGCTGAGTTCAGCTGAAGTGGATGTAAGCAAATATAGGCCACCGATTATTATCAAATATGTATATGCAAACTATGTTTGTCGTCCCATTTCTGAGTAACTGATACAATGATCTATTTTACCATTGACATTTGGTTGTTTTTTGTGCTTTGTGGAGACGTAAGATAACTTATACTAAGTTCACTGGTACAATTTCCGATATATCCCTATAAAATTAACTGATAATTGGAATTCTAATCTATGTACCAGAACCAATCTTTGTCTTGAATTTGCATGAAATATTTAAATCTGGTTGTGATGCAATCAACAGTCATCAGAGCCTGCCCTCTTCCTTTTAATAAGCTATTTCAGGGAAGTACCCAGACATTTGTAAATTGGGTATGGCTAAAGAAATATGCAATCAGAACTCCATATACAAAATGCTTAAAGCCATGTTACCAAGTGTTTCAAAGTCTAAGATAAAAGAAAATGGCATACTTAAATTAAGTGTAAAAGAGGTAACATTTGATTTACAGCCTGGTGAAAGTATTAGATTTGCAGATATTTACAAATGTGTTCCGCAGCAATGGAATGATTTAGAAAATACAACCGCTACACTTACATTTGGGTATATCTTTCTATTGAAAAATTCAATGGAAATTCAGTTCTTATGGAGTTGAAAATAGGTAGCGATGGACTATTTGTTGCTGGAAAAGCCATTAATCTTTCTGACTTTTTCATTGGGAAAAGAATCACAATCACTTTAGAATCTTTAAAGGGTTTGTTTAAAAGTCTAAGAGCAGTTGGTCTATGGCATTGAACACAGTTATCGACCTATGATTTTCGTTGTCTACACATATAGTCGTCCCTTCTGTGGATATTGTTTAAATTGCATTTTTTTCATACCCCTTCCAAAATTATTTCTTCATGTTTTAGGCCTCAAATGGCAAGTAGGGGGATGAAATTAAACTGTAAAAAAAATTGGGTCATGAATTTTAAAGTGAAGTTGTGATTTAGTCTAGCTGTAAAAGGTTAAAATTATCGTATATCGGGTATTTTTTGCGAGTGTCTAATTTTCGCTTTGTTTACGGCAGTATTCCCAGATTTATCATTGTTCAAAAGTTTCATTTTTTAATTTGCACATACATAGAACACCTTTTGACAACACAGCAATCAGTGGCAGGTTAAAATATGTTAATTAGCGACGATCTATTGATTGGTGTCATAACAGGAACATTTTGCATCTGATGTAAAATTAAAATCAAAATAAATCCCATTTACACGGACATTTGTTTATCTGTAATGATCAAAACCTTCAATTTTTAGCATGCCCCAATGTCTTTACATATTTTATGTTCCTTGAAAGTTCATTGAATTATGTGTATTTTCGTTTGTAGTACTCATATTTATTTGCAATCGATTACCTGTTAGTCAATCAAGTTTATTTTGTTAACAATACTAAACAGTTATTTTTTTCGCGTGTATTTTCCCATTCTGCGAAAATTATACACAGTGAAAATTTAACCTGCCCATTTTGTCATCAAATCGTGAAAAAAAGCCGCCGCGAAAAAAAAAACCGATATACGGTAGTATGTTTGAGGCTGTCAAAAGAATTCAAGACCCCCCTTTAAATAAAATTGTCAATATATTGAGATAGAGCTGATGAAATTTTCTGCAATTTTGATATAATTTGTCTCAAAAGTCGTACACCACACTGTAAAAATATTATTGAGAAAGCGCAGTTGGGATTTTTTTAATTTTCATTTATTGTCTTAAAGAAATGCACTACGATATACATGTGTTCTCGGGCCTATTGACAGCATTTTCATATCTCTATTCCATATTAACATACATGATGGTACGAGTTGCCTTTTCTGTCAATCCCTGTACCCTCAAATTCGCAGCTATTAGCATAAAATGTAACTTGACTTCGTTTGATCAAAAGACGAAGCGAAGTAAACCGTAGAACGTAAACACTTTAAATGCGAGAAAAACAACCAAACGTTTAGCTATAAGCATTTCATTAGTAATCTATAATACTAAAATAACGAGGTCCAATTTGGTAGCCGTCATGACGTAAACACGACGAATCTAAGAATTCAACTTTATATATAACTTATATAGGACAATGGTGTTGATTAAAAATTACACGTCCAGGCCCTTTTGTTTTCCACATAATTAATATTACCAATAATTAACAAGCTCCGGGTTGAATCCGATACCGATACCAATAGTATATGTCACGTGTATGTATGTTCTGTATCTTCCTCCTTTAATAAGAGCACTAGCACGGGTCATGGTGTAAAGGAGGACATTTAACACACTGTATAGGTACAGATTTAATGTGAGCTTTCCCAGCCTGGACGTGACGGGTCTTACTACCAGAAACTTAACCTTCCTTAAAACAATAAGTACAATGCAATAAAATACACGAACACACACTCACCCGATTCGCTCATCCTTAAAGTATAGAAAATGCAAAATATAAAATCAATTATATACTAAATAAGGGACAAGGTCTCCCGGGTGCCGCACATATACCATGGCAACGAACAGAAAACCGGTTAGGACATACTTGGATTCCTGAAACAAATTTGACAAAGCAATTTCAAAGATGTTGAAGAATTCTCTCTGCAAAAATGTTCACGTCCGCTCTCAACGGCATGAACCAACATTCCTGGTTGTAGTAAGAAAACCAGGACTGGTCTAAACTGAAATACTTTGAAAGCAGAGAACACTGTGCACCTTTTAATCAGCATGACTTTATCAGATGGCAATATAAATACTAAAAATCCACTCTTAAAATAAGTCGTAGGTGCTATAATTCAGTCACTGACTCGCGGGTTTGTTCTAGTATCTTATATTTCCACAAGTATCATTGACATACCTAAAATTAGAAAATAAGGAGATGCCAATGAGACAACTATCAACCTAATTAATTTAAATGAAGTGGATGTAAGCAATTAAGCAACCGTATGGCCTTCAACAATTAGAAAAACACATACCTTATAGTCGGCTGAAAAAGGACCTGACATGATAAATATGAAACAATTCAATTGAAAAAACTAATGGCCTAATTTGTAACACAACAATTTAGGAAAAACAAATATGACAGACATGAACCAACGACAACCACAGAACAACAGGTTCTTGACTTAGGACAGGCAAATAAAGAATGTGGCGGGGTTAAAGGCAACAGAAGTATACCGCTGTTCAAAAGTCATAAATCGATTGAAAGGAAACAAATCCGGGTTACAAACTAAAACCGAGGAAAACACATCAATTATAAGAGGAAAACTACGGAACAACAGAAACACTGAAGTGCTACAAAAACAAACGCCAACATACATAGAAACGGACTCTTTGATAACAACTGCCATATTCCTGACTTGGTACAGGACATTTTAAGAAAACATTGTGGGTTGAACCTGGTTTTATGGTTAGCCAAACCTCCGGTTTATATGGCAATGTTAAAAATATCGCTAAAATGACAACACTACGTGACAGGAATACAGTATAAACAAACGCACGAACACTCAGCACAGAGAAAAGCATATATAAATAAATATAATAGTACATTAGTAACATGTGAACCGCAGAATAACAACTAACATCTGCCATTAACGACAGCACAGGACACCACAAACTGTGACGTATTTTTGTGACGTATATGTTATCTTGAAATTCATACAATTAAATGGAACGAGATCGAATAATTAACAATAACTTACACAATACTAGTCCAAATAATTATCATGATAATAACGGTATTGAAAGGCTATTCTAAATCAATGCTGTGACGACGTCATAATTATTTGGACTAAAAAAATACTTTATCCATGGAAAATGGAAATTAACTCGACTATACTGACAAATTAAGTGTGAAGTCGTCCATCAATATTGAGGAAAAGATCAAGGTATGAAGCAGCCCTTCTACAATCAGTAGTATCCTTAATTTCAAGTTCACTGGGATATATGAGATGCAAGTTCTGACTGAAATATAGGTTATTCAGTGATAGGACATCATTAATATATCTGAAAGTAAAATTAAAGAATTTCGCAAGGCGCTTTTTTTTATCATTTAGAAGGTTCTGAATGAATTCTGCTTCATACGAGTACAAAAACAAATCGGTCAGAAGGTGTGCACACTTAGTACCCATTGGAATACCGACTGTCTGTTGAAATATCAATCCTAAACTCAACAAATATATTGTCGTGTTAACATGTTTGTGAGCGCTAAACACTCCCACTCACCTGGGACAGTGGTGAAAAATCACACAGAAGAACAACATATAAAAATCAGTTGAAAAGGGCTTAAATCATCAGATCGATACAAAGAATAACAAACAAAAACACAGACAGAATATGTCAGGCCATATATCCATTCCTCATCCCTAACAACAAAAAAGACATTAAGTACAGATCTTAGAGTACTTGCAGTTACTGACAGCTAGTTCAAAGCCAATAACAACTGATAAAAGAAATCATGTATCTAAGATTAAAATATCAATCAGTACACAACCAATTGATTAAGTGTAAAGACGTCATTAACAGTCAGAGAAAAACATGACCTTGTGTAATATAAAAATATAGTTATCGACAGATTGTAGTACATGTACGTACCGTGAAAGTACATATATGGAATATTTAGTATTGTTTTAATGTACTGATCACAAAATCAAAATTTATACCAATAAAAAGAATATTAAAAGATATAATTACAGTATTGAATAGGTAATCTTTTATAATAAACTAATTTAAAGGATTGATACGTTTACACGGATCGTATCTTAATTTCCTAGCTCGATTAACAACGTCAGCGTAAAATATAGGATGTGATATTCCCTTTGAAGTACGTTTTTTCTACAGGTACAGCCATAGTTAATATCACTGTTTACATAAGCTGCATTACAAAATTTGACAAATGATATCCATAACGGTAGTTGCATTGAGAACAAACATGAAACAGTCAAACATTTTTTTTTTTCTTGAATATTGCTTAACACACGGTCAGTTTGAAAACTTCCTTTGATATATGAAGAGTTCCAAAACTTTCGTAACAATTTCATACAAATATGAGTTACAACGTATACTTACTGTATTCATGAAATGCTGTAATGTTTTCGTTCCGTTGGTTAATAAAGTCAAGCATTTGTTTTTGTCAGGTTCTATGGACTTCCA
>JAASAO010000360.1:15000-24004 GCA_017311375.1 Mytilus coruscus | reverse complement strand
TGATGAAAAAATATTGTGGTCAAGCAAATGACAAAAAACAAATATTCTGAATCCAGATTTTCCCCATACCTTATAGTGTTAAATTTTGAAAAAAAACTTTAAAAATAATTTGATTGATAACGTCGAAAAACTAAAACAAAATGTTTTGCTGACTTAAACCATAACCCCCTTTTGAAGTTAAATGGTTGCTCCCGTATATGAGCATTTTAATGAAGTGAGGTGAATGAAGTGTTGTACAAAGTGGACACAGTTTTGTACTGAAATAAATGTATAAATTTGTATAAGTAATTATGTACACTCAGAATATCATTAACACCCCAGAGGTGATAAGAAGAAACAAGTACCTTGTCAAAATATATCAATTTTAAAATCAAAGAGAAAAGGAGACATTTATTCTAGTGTTATTGTGTTTATGGCCCTTTTAACAAGTCTATCAACTATGGACACATATTAAGCACATATAATGTTTATGTAATTACATAAATATGACATACATAGTATTAGGTTATAAATTAAGAAGTCAATCAACACCTTAGTGATGTGGAATCCTCGTTTTTCCTTCTACAATCTCACCAGGTGACAATTGATAAAAACGTATATGTACCCTTTTCTATACATAGTTACTGAAAAAGGGCGACCATTTGATTAATTTATTCAACTTTTGAACACATTTATTTCCTGCATTTTGTGCCACGGTTGTAGATTATTCTTTTCTATCCTGCCTTGGTCATAATTATTTATTTTTAACTCCTATTAGAATATTAATTTTTTCTAAAATCTCCCCTCAAAATCAAATAGTCATCCCCTAATACAGATGTTTAAAATGTTAACCCTGGTACATAATTTATACTGATATCATGGCCAGTACGGTTAATGCCACTGGGAATATTTTAATAATTTTGGAGGGGGGGTCATTCAGCAATTTGATCTTATTTTATAGCAAAGCGTGGTAAATACAGGATATTCAATTACTTTCAATGGCATGAAAAATGATAAAGTTTAAAATATGTAGAAAATTACTCTGTCCGATGGTACTGAATTTCTGCTTAGACGAAGTCGATCATAAACATAGCTTAGAAATTAAAATTGTATTGAATGCATTGTATTATAGTGTGATGTTTGAAAATTGAAGATAAACCTGTATTTCTGATACGTATTTAAAAACTGCCTTATATATCTCACTTTATTATCATGACCGTCTAAAACATCACTGATGCAGAAATATTTGAAACAAATGTACATAAAAATAAGAAGATGTGGTATGAGTGCTAATGAGACAACTCTCAATCCAAGTCACAATGTATAAAAAGTTAACTACTAGTATAGGCCAAAGTACAGTCTTCAACACGGAGCCGGGGCCCTGTCTACTACATGTCTATTACAATTAACAGGAAAGTGTTCTATTTTATGTTATATGCCATGTATGCTAAACAGGATAAAACGCATGGTGATTCAATTTTTTCTGTTGGTATTCCAAGCTGAAATCATTTTATAAGCAGTAGCGGATCCAGAAATTTTCATAAGTGGGGGCCCACTGACTGCCTAAGAGGGGCCCGCTCCTGTCAAGCTTCAGTGATTCCCTTTATAATCAACCTAAAAAGGGGGAGCCTGGGCCCCTGGCCGCTCCCCCCCTAAATCCGCCTCTGATAAGAGCTATCTGCTCACATTTTATCTTGAAATTCTATCATTCATTTTACCTTCAAATATTCATATAATGGTACCTTAAAAATGTTCTCTGTATTATCCATGCAAAATGTTTCATATTTTCACAGCCTGTACCTTGAAAACAAACTCGGTGACCTTTCATTGTGTTTTTCATATTTTTAACATATCACAATATATACTACATCTTTGAAAAAGGATATAAGGAAAAAATTATATCAATTTTCGTTTATACTTCCAATCTATCATTAGTGGAAATTTCGATTATTTAGTAGTGCCGGAAACTTGTCCCTGTACCTATAAAATTTCACGCAAAAGTCACCTTACGTTAACCTTTTTTTGTTTAAAAGAAAATTAAAAGTTCGAGTCTATGATGCTAAACATATATGTAGGCCGTAACCCTTTACATGCATGTCACAAGAAGATGTAAAAACATATTTAAGAAAAACTGCGAATTGATACTGGAACAGAACTGAAATTAAATATATTTCTGATGTTTATGTTGTTTTCTTGAAAGCAATTACAAGATTAATACTTTTCAAAACTATTTCATTCATAAACACAACTGTTATGAACTCTTTACAGCAACAGGATGATTTATTTTCTCGTTTGAATTGTTTTGTGTCGGGACCTTTTAGAGCTTACTATTCGGTATGGAATTTCTCATTGTCGAGGGCTGTATGGTGACATATGGTTGCTTTCGTCTGTCATTTGGCTCTGGTGGATAGTTGTCTCGTTTGCAATCATACCACATCTTTTTATTTCAAATTTATGTTATTCTCTGTATAAACGGTCAAACTATTTATTCTGAATATATAAAATAAATGATTATTAATATCTTAAAATTAAATAATCTCCAGCATACACCAAGAGAGAGAGATGTGTATTATCGGTTGAATTATTATTGTGTTCTTAATTATCAGAGTCAATTTGATGTAGCCCCTTGTCACGTATGATATCGTTAATTATCGCGGGATTTAAACTCTTGAAAACGCGCATAGGATTTAGAGATCACCGTTGATAATTCGCTTATGTGAAACTGGTCTATTACTAAATGTAAAGTATATTTAAGTATATAGGCAATTAATCATCATTTATTCATTATATCTTTTATAAGTCATTAGAAATATATATATATATAAAGTTTGGAAGAGACACTATAAGCTAACTGAACTCTTTAGGATAGCTGGTTCATTCGCAAAAAATACCACATTTTTTTAAAAATAAGACAGTAAACTTAAATCAATACAACTGTAATGAAAGTGAATTTATATTAAAGGCTTTGATCAATAAATGTGGAATGTGTCCATGGGACACAAATGATGCCCCGCTAGCATTTAACGTTATTAAGGGTCATAACTCAAGAACTGTAAAAGTGACGCTACCCAAATTTGTACTTGATCTGAGTTTTTTTATGGTAATAAGCATTGTGTATACATTCCAACACATTTAGTTGAGGCAAGCTTATTATAAGTTAGAGAACGGAAACGAAAAATTCAACAATTTTTCCATTTGTAAAGGGGCATAACACTAGAACAGTAAAAATGATGCCACCAAAATTCAAACTTGATCTGTGTTTTGTGGTTATAAGCATTGTGTATAAGTTTCATAACAATTGGTTGAGGTAAACTAAACTCAGAGAATGGACGCGAAAAATTCAGCAATTTTTACATTTGTAAAAGGGCATAACTCTAGAACAGTAAAAGTGACGCCACCAAAATTTAAATTTGATCTGTGTTTTGTGTAAATGAGTATTGTACATAAGTTTCAAAACATTTGGTTGAGACAAACTAAAGTTAGAGAACAGAAACGAAAAATTCCATTAACTTTTCCATTTGTAAAGGGGCATAACTCTAGAATGGTAAAAGTGACGCCACCAAAATTCAAACTTGACCTGTGTTTTGTAGTAATAAGCATTATGTATAAGTTTCATACAATTTAGTTGAAGCAAACTTAAGTTAGAGAACAAAAATCAATTTTGGGATGTACGGACGTATGTACAAGTACGGGACGTACATACTTACAGAAGAACAAGGGTAAAACTTAATACGGCGGGGCATAACAATGGCCATATGACGACAGGAAAAATAAGTTTATATACACTAGATTCATAGATATACTTATAACTGTAATACATTTTAGTTGCTGCTGTGAAATTCAGCATTGAGGCAATGACATTTTTGGTTTTCAGCCATTCATTTGATATACTAGTAATCATTGCCTCTGTGTTGAGTTGACACATTGTTAATTATAGGTCAATCTTAAAGAATCATACTGACCCAGAAATAAAGTGTGAGGTTTATACTGTAAATTCTGAAATTGAATGTCAAGGTCAGTATGATGATTCTGCGTAAAAAGTTTTGTCAATTAAAGTGCTACAGTTCAAAACGTATGCACCAAACACAATCCAGACACTGTTTAACTATCATAGAGGTCAAACGAGAAAGGTCAGAATGATCTGACTTTGGTATATGATACACCCCAAGCCCAAAATGCAACAGTTACTAGGTTAACTAAAATTTTAAGGTACAAAAGATATGACCCAGACACTAATTGTACAAAGTTTTACTATAATAGGTATCAAAGGACAAAGTCAAGGTCAAAGTGTTCAGACTTTGGGATAAGACACATCCAAGGACCATGATGCAACTGCCTACTCTGACTCAGTGAGTTTGATAACCCAAAGTTTAGAGCACAAACTTTATGAAACGAGCACAAACTGGATAAAGTCAACTATGATCTATCATAATCATTTCAGATTATATGATTTAACCTTTTCTTTGAGCACTTAGAGAAAATTGTAGTATAGTGTTTTATTCATGTCTCCATCTGTTTTATTAGTATGCAATGTTATAGGCATAGATATATAACAAAATATTTGCTATACATATTTATTACGTGATAAATAAACAAACAAACAATAACCAAAGTTATGCATGGCTAAGCATTAAGAAAGTCATTTTGCTAGAAAACTTAAAGATTCATTGTTTTAAACACTTTAAAATAATTTAGGTAAAGCACTGTCTATATTACATGAACAAATGTTATTTAATCATGTAAATAATTTCTACAGCACTTGTCTTGACACACTGGGTTATTCTATAAAAAGTAGGAGCTGACTCGGCTACTTTTAATACACTTGACTGTACTTAAGTAATCCTTATCCTTGTAACAATTTGTGTAGTTGTTAATCCTAACATACGAACTGTCGTTGAGTCAATGTTTTTCTGCTGTCAGTTTGGATCCACTTGAGCATGCTGAAGGAGTGAAGGTCCTTATATCCGCATTGGAATGTGAAATAGCTAGTATTTAAATAGCGGAATTGAAAGTTTTCTAATGTTTTTTGGCATCAAAACCTTCCGATCGATGTTTTGACAAAAACAATGCACATTTTTATCAAAGCCGGTATTTACGTTTACTCATCCTTGGCGTGTGACATAAGCCATATGATTATCGAGTATTAATATCCTGTCACCTGTGTATTGTTCAATCAAACTATTATCACTTGTTACTTATCCCAGAGACATATATACATGTCTCTGCTTATCCGACGGCCTTGTCAAAATATAAACATGTTGCATTTCAGTTATGTCAGTCATACCGGATTCTTTCGATACACTCGGGCTTTTACGTCTTTAATAATAAACATTTGTCAACATCGTAGTAAAATGGCGCGGGAAAATGTTCATTCATGAAATATTTTATACACGGGATGTTTATTCTCTTCAACCGAAGGACGGGATGAGACCCCTGAAAACCGGGATTCTTGTACTCCCGTCGAGAGGTTCACATGTATGGATCTCACGCATGTCTGGGGAATCCCGTAGGAAAGCATACAGGTAACATAAACATACAAAAGTCAAAATGGCTTACAGTTCAAAGTATGCATAATTAATAGAGGTCAAACCTAATACCATTTACAAATGTAAAAAATTAAAAGATTACGATATTCTTAACAATAAGAATTCTTTTATTTCATGAATAAATGTTAAAAAAAAAACAACAACACCCACCTCGAAATAAATATCAGGCCCTCTAAATTTTCTATGAATTAAACGTAGAACAGCTGTCTCGCGTAGATTTCTTTTGATTTCATCTTCAGCGCATGGCAGATCCGCGAAGTAGTGTTTGTGATACTCATTTTCAAAATGAAGTTGAATACATTTGAATTGTCGGTGAACATTCAGTCCTGTTTTATTTAAGCTGTAATCTTATCAAAAGAGTAGTAACTCAAAATTTCAAAAGAATCTTCCTAGAATTAGTATTCAAACACTAGTACTACATTACCTAGGAGTAGAACACTAAGATAGTCTGTCCAACTTCCGGTTTGAGGCCGATGCCATAGGAAAGTATATTGCTATAGCAAAATTTCCAAAAACTACTTACACCCTCCCATCCTTTTCCACTCCCAAGAAAATGCATGATTATTTGAAGAAAACCTCCATTTAAACTTCACTTTACCAAAGTTTTCCATACCAAGCCTGGTGCTTCTGCGTAGTCACAGATAAAACTATTAAAAAAAACATTTGAACCACTAATTAAATAGAATTATAATTATGGAACAACACTCAGATCTATACACTATCAAATAAACAGCTGCGCCATGAGCGCATGATACGCCCGTCGCTTTTAAAAAGAATAAAGTTCAATAACTTCTCAATGTCATATCAAAAATTTATGAAAAACTAAAGGGAGGTTATCTTAATAGATATAAACAGGTCACCAAAGTTTCATGAAAACTCCTCAAAGCGCTTTAAAGATATTGTCTGAAAACTGGAAAATCACCCCTTTTTATGAATAAAATCCCATAACTCAGAAACGTAAAATCTAAAATTTATAATAATTGAAAGGGAGCTTACGTCAATAGATATAAACAATTCACCAAAGTTTCATGAAAACTGCTGAAAGCGTTTTTGAGTTATTGTCCGAAAACTGGAAAATCACCCTTTTTATAATAAATATAACCCCATAACTCGGAAATGTAAAATCTAAAATTTATAAAAATCGAATGGGAGCTCATGTCAATAGATATAAACAATTCACCAAAGTTTCTTACAAATCGGTGAAAGTGTTTTTGAGTTTTTTCCGAAAACTGGAAAAGCCCTTTTTTAATGAATAAAACCCCATAACTCGGAAAGTTAATATCTAAAATTTATAAAAAACGGAAGGGAGCTCACGTTAACAGATATAAACAATTCACCAAAGTTTCATGCAAATTTGTTAAAGCGTTTTTGAGTTATTGTCGGACATGCTGACGACGGACGGACAACGGTATACTATAATACGTCCCGTAAACGGGCGTATAAAAAGGGTGCAATTTCATCAATGTCATTCGTTTTGGAGAAATATACCCTATTTGGAGAAATTTCATGAAATTGTAATCCGGATTAATTTTACATCTTAATTTATGTTCCGTTTTTTGTTTGACCCTAGTCCTAAAACACAAACATTGTGTGGCAATATATTTACATTTTCTTTAATTTTTTCGTATTTTCTTTTTCATTCATTTTGCTATTTGCTATTTTCAACTTTTATAATCTAGCTGTGAAGGGGGCATGAACTACTCGGTAAAAGTGGTAACCAGAACCCGAACCCGAACCGGAATTTGCCGGAAATTTGCCAAACCGGAAATCTATTTTACATATATTATGCTCTTTGTGTTTCGTTTTTTTTTTCTACAAACTTTTATGCATTTGGTGTATAATTAAATTTGATCTCATGTGTGAAAAGGTTTTTGTCCAAACATCACTAACAATGATAAATTTAAGGTTTATTAATTTCCACCTCGGTAAAAGTGGTAACCCGAACCTGAAAGTTTTTCTTAAACCAAACCTTAATCTGCATAAGTGTTTAAATTCGCTTTCTTATTTTATGTCCTGCATGTAATAATCTTTCATATTTTACTTAAAATTGTTCTTACAACTTTGCCAAAAACTTTTTATCGTGGAAATTCCAAAAAAATTGGTCGCCCGAATCCGAAAGGGAGACAACTCCATTTTGTATTTGTATTTTGGGTCGATTATGACGCTACTGGTTAACTCGGCCTATACCAAATTCGGACCATAACTTCGGCCTTTGATTGATGATTGTGTTTTCTGAATTATTATTTCTTTTTTTTATTTGAGGTTACATAAAAATAGCAAACGGAAAAGTCACAAAATACCTAGAAAAAAGTCACAGAAAAAGTCACAATATATGATTGAGTAAAATTTGATATAAGAAGTATGTTGGAATGCACATGATAAATCATTATGTACATGCATGAAATAAACCATTAAAATGTTTTTTGAATGCATGGTAAAAAGTTGTAATACACTTGTATCAGATTAGTTATTGTAAAAGGTAGATTTTTAAATGTTTATAGGAAATACAAAAAAGAAGATGTGGTATGATTGCCAATGAGACAACCTGGTCATGTGCAGACCATATGACAATTTTCATACAAAAACTAATGTGACTTTTTTCCGTGACTTTGTTTCCAGTGACCTTTTTTCCTGAATTTATAAAAATACCGCCAACTTTCCTGTATTGACAGAACTTGGTTATTTCCCACTTTGATTTTATAAAAAATATTCTTTTATATTTGAACCGACTTGAGCATGTATAGATAAATTTCCCTTGCTACAGAATATAATGCTTATGAATAAATCCGGAAATTATACAATTAATGCAAATCGTCTTGATATGGATCAGTCAAACTGCAAAATGTTCCGATTGTTACCAAAAGGGGGGATGTTATACCTGCTCTAATTATTATTAAAATTTGGGATAGAATGATTAAACATTTGCTATGCGTGTCGTCATAGAACTTCTTGCACTATCATGCAATTATTATTTATTGTGATCAAAGTAATAAAATGTAAAATGAAGACAAGTTGAGATATGCTTTTTGTTTTAATTTTAATTTGTAAAACTGAGTTTTAGGGTATTTAATTATTTCTGTTATATATTAAAGAAGTCGTTCGCTGTGCAAGATGTATAATGTATCTCACCGACCGTGCGACACCTTCATGGTAGTATTAGGACAATTAGGGCCATGTTATCAGCACTTCTTTACAGCATTTTTATGAGGAGTCTATAGCACTATTGCCTTCTTCCAGGCAAATTTTCAGCCTCTATTGATCACATAATTGTTTTTAGTGGAGGTTCAAATTTCCAATCCTTCTTCCTGGTCAGCCTACATTGTTATAGTTATAGTTATTCGTTTGTTCTCGCAAAGGAACAACACTTTTATTGCTGTTCTTCATCTTAAGTCATATTGAGGCCTTACATACATTTTCTGGGAACTTCAATGTGATTTCTATTACATTTAACATATAAAAATACAAATTGTCTGAATAGG
>JAASAO010000360.1:0-10000 GCA_017311375.1 Mytilus coruscus | reverse complement strand
CCATTTGCATGGAAAATGAATAAAATATTTAATCTTGCTGAAATACAATCCTAATCACATTCTTTGTCAAAAAAATTGTCTTGTCAATGTAAAGAAACCCCTAATGCTATCCCTATTTCAGCTAAATATGAGGGCTAAATGAATAAGTAAGGACCCCTTAACCACTTACTAGTTCCAAAAAGCTTTTACTGGTGTCATGTTACCACAAAACTACAAATTAAACCTAAAGAAAACTAGTATAGCTGTACTTGTGAGGAAAAAATAAGAAATTATGCACTTTATTTATTACGGTGAAAATTATAGGACGTACAGGCAACTAAAATATGTCGCGTCTCAAATTCCAGTTGTTGCACATGTGTCAGACACTGCGAAAAGTTAAAGCGAAATTTTATAATTAAAATGTATTGCAAGTTACTTAAAAATAAAGAAATTTTACTTTCTTGGTAAATTTTAACATTAGTATCCACAGATCAGGCAAAATTGCTGAATCAGCAATTTTCACTCCCAGGGTGAAATTTAAGGGCTGTTTTATTCTACTTGCCCTTAATCATCTTTTATTGATAAACTTACAAATTGCATAGGTAAAAAATACCTTTATTGATTTAGTGTTAACATATATATCCCAGTTAACCAAGACATCACATACTTGAAACCAGTCATGACACCTATGATGCATAGACTTCTTACTAGGAAACATATTACAATAAAGAATACTAGTCTGCACTTATTTCTTACCAAAAAATATTAAAGATTATACCCCTACCCGGCTGGCATATTTTTACTTTTTTCATCTTACCATTTTACTTAAGAAGTGAACAAAACCCAAATATATGATGTTTCAAATCAACACAGAAGTAAAACATGGTGATTAAGGAGGAGTTATTGGATTGCCAACTCTATTTATAGTTAATCTGACTGAAAGAAACAGTTTAAGCACCAAATCATGAAAATGATAGTAGAGTCCATTCCACATTTTACAGCATGCCTTACATTCCTTTGAGCATTTCCAGATTATGAAGGCAATACAACAAGGTTCTTTAGATGGCAGTTAACTATTATTCTAAAAATTTTGACTGTACATGTACTAGAATATATCTCTAAGTTGACTGATTGTCTATTTCTCATGTATGCATTAAGTTAAATTATGTCCCTTACATAATCAATTTACATTTATTGTGCTTTTCAGTGTCAGAAAATTAAAATAATTAATGCCATTTGCATGGAAAATGAATAAAATATTTAATCTTGCTGAAATACAATCCTAATCACATTCTTTGTCAAAAATTGTCTTGTCAATGTAAAGAAACCCTAATGCTATCCCTATTTCAGCTAAATATGAGGGCTAAATGAATAAGTAAGGACCCTTAACCACTTACTAGTTCCAAAAAGCTTTTACTGGTGTCATGTTACCACAAAACTACAAATTAAACCTAAAGAAAACTAGTATAGCTGTACTTGTGAGGAAAAAATAAGAAATTATGCACTTTATTTATTACGGTGAAAATTATAGGACGTACAGGCAACTAAAATATGTCGCGTCTCAAATTCCAGTTGTTGCACATGTGTCAGACACTGCGAAAAGTTAAAGCGAAATTTTATAATTAAAATGTATTGCAAGTTACTTAAAAATAAAGAAATTTTACTTTCTTGGTAAATTTTAACATTAGTATCCACAGATCAGGCAAAATTGCTGAATCAGCAATTTTCACTCCCAGGGTGAAATTTAAGGGCTGTTTTATTCTACTTGCCCTTAATCATCTTTTATTGATAAACTTACAAATTGCATAGGTAAAAAATACCTTTATTGATTTAGTGTTAACATATATATCCCAGTTAACCAAGACATCACATACTTGAAACCAGTCATGACACCTATGATGCATAGACTTCTTACTAGGAAACATATTACAATAAAGAATACTAGTCTGCACTTATTTCTTACCAAAAATATTAAAGATTATACCCTACCCCGGCTGGCATATTTTTACTTTTTTCATCTTACCATTTTACTTAAGAAGTGAACAAAACCCAAATATATGATGTTTCAAATCAACACAGAAGTAAAACATGGTGATTAAGGAGGAGTTATTGGATTGCCAACTCTATTTATAGTTAATCTGACTGAAAGAAACAGTTTAAGCACCAAATCATGAAAATGATAGTAGAGTCCATTCCACATTTTACAGCATGCCTTACATTCCTTTGAGCATTTCCAGATTATGAAGGCAATACAACAAGGTTCTTTAGATGGCAGTTAACTATTATTCTAAAAATTTTTTGACTGTACATGTACTAGAATATATCTCTAAGTTGACTGATTGTCTATTTCTCATGTATGCATTAAGTTAAATTATGTCCCCTTACATAATCAATTTACATTTATTGTGCTTTTCAGTGTCAGAAAATTAAAATAATTAATGCCATTTGCATGGAAAATGAATAAAATATTTAATCTTGCTGAAATACAATCCTAATCACATTCTTTGTCAAAAAAATTGTCTTGTCAATGTAAAGAAACCCCTAATGCTATCCCTATTTCAGCTAAATATGAGGGCTAAATGAATAAGTAAGGACCCCTTAACCACTTACTAGTTCCAAAAAAGCTTTTTACTGGTGTCATGTTACCACAAAACTACAAATTAAACCTAAAGAAAACTAGTATAGCTGTACTTGTGAGGAAAAAAATAAGAAATTATGCACTTTATTTATTACGGTGAAAATTATAGGACGTACAGGCAACTAAAATATGTCGCGTCTCAAATTCCAGTTGTTGCACATGTGTCAGACACTGCGAAAAGTTAAAGCGAAATTTTATAATTAAAAATGTATTGCAAGTTACTTAAAAATAAAGAAATTTTACTTTCTTGGTAAATTTTAACATTAGTATCCACAGATCAGGCAAAAATTGCTGAATCAGCAATTTTCACTCCCAGGGGTGAAATTTAAGGGCTGTTTTTATTCTACTTGCCCTTAATCATCTTTTTATTGATAAACTTACAAATTGCATAGGTAAAAAAATACCTTTATTGATTTAGTGTTAACATATATATCCCAGTTAACCAAGACATCACATACTTGAAACCAGTCATGACACCTATGATGCATAGACTTCTTACTAGGAAACATATTACAATAAAGAATACTAGTCTGCACTTATTTCTTACCAAAAAAATATTAAAGATTATACCCCTACCCCGGCTGGCATATTTTTACTTTTTTTCATCTTACCATTTTTACTTAAGAAGTGAACAAAACCCAAATATATGATGTTTCAAATCAACACAGAAGTAAAACATGGTGATTAAGGAGGAGTTATTGGATTGCCAACTCTATTTATAGTTAATCTGACTGAAAGAAACAGTTTAAGCACCAAATCATGAAAAATGATAGTAGAGTCCATTCCACATTTTACAGCATGCCTTACATTCCTTTGAGCATTTCCAGATTATGAAGGCAATACAACAAGGTTCTTTAGATGGCAGTTAACTATTATTCTAAAAAATTTTTGACTGTACATGTACTAGAATATATCTCTAAGTTGACTGATTGTCTATTTCTCATGTATGCATTAAGTTAAATTATGTCCCCTTACATAATCAATTCACATTTATTGTGCTTTTCAGTGTCAGAAAATTAAAATAATTAATGCCATTTGTATGGAAAATGAATAAAATATTTAATCTTGCTGAAATACAATCCTAATCACATTCTTTGTCAAAAAAATTGTCTTGTCAATGTAAAGAAACCCCTAATGCTATCCCTATTTCAGCTAAATGTGAGGGCTAAATGAATAAGTAAGGACCCTTAACCACTTACTAGTTCCAAAAAGCTTTTACTGGTGTCATGTTACCACAGAACTACAAATTAAACCTAAAGAAAACTAGTATAGCTGTACTTGTGAGGAAAAAATAAGAAATTATGCACTTTATTTATTATGGTGAAAATTATAGGACGTACAGGCAACTAAAATATGTCGTCTCAAATTCCAGTTGTTGCACATGTGTCAGACACTGCGAAAAGTTAAAGCGAAACTTTATAATTAAAAATGTATTGCAAGTTACTTAAAATAAAGAAATTTTACTTTCTTGGTAAATTTTAACATTAGTATCCACAGATCAGGCAAAATTGCTGAATCAGCAATTTTCACTCCCAGGGTGAAATTTAAGGGCTGTTTTATTCTACTTGCCCTTAATCATCTTTTATTGATAAACTTACAAATTGCATAGGTAAAAAATACCTTTATTGATTTAGTGTTAACATATATATCCCAGTTAACCAAGACATCACATACTTGAAACCAGTCATGACACCTATGATGCATAGACTTCTTACTAGGAAACATATTACAATAAAGAATACTAGTCTGCACTTATTTCTTACCAAAAATATTAAAGATTATACCCCTACCCCAGCTGGCATATTTTTACTTTTTTCATCTTACCATTTTACTTAAGGAGTGAACAAAACCCAAATATATGATGTTTCAAATCAACACAGAAGTAAAACATGGTGATTAAGGAGGAGTTATTGGATTGCCAACTCTATTTATAGTTAATCTGACTGAAAGAAACAGTTTAAGCACCAAATCATGAAAAATGATAGTAGAGTCCATTCCACATTTTACAGCATGCCTTACATTCCTTTGAGCATTTCCAGATTATGAAGGCAATACAACAAGGTTCTTTAGATGGCAGTTAACTATTATTCTAAAATTTTTTTGACTGTACATGTACTAGAATATATCTCTAAGTTGACTGATTGTCTATTTCTCATGTATGCATTAAGTTAAATTATGTCCCCTTACATAATCAATTTACATTTATTGTGCTTTTCAGTGTCAGAAAATTAAAATAATTAATGCCATTTGCATGGAAAATGAATAAAATATTTAATCTTGCTGAAATACAATCCTAATCACTTTCTTTGTCAAAAAAATTGTCTTGTCAATGTAAAGAAACCCCTAATGCTATCCCTATTTCAGCTAAATATGAGGGCTAAATGAATAAGTAAGGACCCTTAACCACTTACTAGTTCCAAAAAGCTTTTACTGGTGTCATGTTACCACAGAACTACAAATTAAACCTAAAGAAAACTAGTATAGCTGTACTTGTGAGGAAAAAATAAGAAATTATGCACTTTATTTATTACGGTGAAAATTATAGGACGTACAGGCAACTAAAATATGTCGCGTCTCAAATTCCAGTTGTTGCACATGTGTCAGACACTGCGAAAAGTTAAAGCGAAACTTTATAATTAAAATGTATTGCAAGTTACTTAAAAATAAAGAAATTTTACTTTCTTGGTAAATTTTAACATTAGTATCCACAGATCAGGCAAAATTGCTGAATCAGCAATTTTCACTCTCAGGGTGAAATTTAAGGGCTGTTTTTATTCTACTTGCCCTTAATCATCTTTTATTGATAAACTTACAAATTGAATAGGTAAAAAATACCTTTATTGATTTAGTGTTAACATATATATCCCAGTTAAGGTGGCACGGTAGTATTTCCTGGCCCATAAGGGATAATGATAGCCTTTTAGGATTTTCACCACTTTCTAACACTGCGAAAAATTCTACATACACAGTTAACTGAAGTACTTTCATTATACTAATCAGAAATAAATTTGAATATGTATCATGACCGTTAACTTTTTGCTATTTTTAAAAACCTAAGGCCACTAGTGCTTTTAGGTCTTTTATCATGCAGTGAATACAAAATAAAAAATTCTCAAAATTCATTTTCACCTGTATGTAAATTTCTTTCATATTTTCTACACCTGATTCATCCCTCAGTTTGGGAAAGTATGTTCAGTTGATACTGTATTTTTGTCCAATCACACTGTTCAGATACATTGACTTAAGTAGGGTACACAAAAGAGCAACCTAAATTCGAATGCAAATACTACCGTGCTACCTTAACCAAGACATCACATACTTGAAACCAGTCATGACACCTATGATGCATAGACTTCTTACTAGGAAACATATTACAATAAAGAATACTAGTCTGCACTTATTTCTTACCAAAAATATTAAAGATTATACCCCTACCCCAGCTGGCATATTTTTACTTTTTTCATCTTACCATTTTTACTTAAGGAGTGAACAAAACCCAAATATATGATGTTTCAAATCAACACAGAAGTAAAACATGGTGATTAAGGAGGAGTTATTGGATTGCCAACTCTATTTATAGTTAATCTGACTGAAAGAAACAGTTTAAGCACCAAATCATGAAAATGATAGTAGAGTCCATTCCACATTTTACAGCATGCCTTACATTCCTTTGAGCATTTCCAGATTATGAAGGCAATACAACAAGGTTCTTTAGATGGCAGTTAACTATTATTCTAAAATTTTTGACTGTACATGTACTAGAATATATCTCTAAGTTGACTGATTGTCTATTTCTCATGTATGCATTAAGTTAAATTATGTCCCTTACATAATCAATTTACATTTATTGTGCTTTTCAGTGTCAGAAAATTAAAATAATTAATGCCATTTGCATGGAAAATGAATAAAATATTTAATCTTGCTGAAATACAATCCTAATCACATTCTTTGTCAAAAAAATTGTCTTGTCAATGTAAAGAAACCCTAATGCTATCCCTATTTCAGCTAAATATGAGGCTAAATGAATAAGTAAGGACCCCTTAACCACTTACTAGTTCCAAAAAAGCTTTTTACTGGTGTCATGTTACCACAGAACTACAAATTAAACCTAAAGAAAACTAGTATAGCTGTACTTGTGAGGAAAAAAATAAGAAATTATGCACTTTATTTATTACGGTGAAAATTATAGGACGTACAGGCAACTAAAATATGTCGCGTCTCAAATTCCAGTTGTTGCACATGTGTCAGACACTGCGAAAAGTTAAAGCGAAACTTTATAATTAAAAATGTATTGCAAGTTACTTAAAAATAAAGAAATTTTACTTTCTTGGTAAATTTTAACATTAGTATCCACAGATCAGGCAAAAATTGCTGAATCAGCAATTTTCACTCTCAGGGGTGAAATTTAAGGGCTGTTTTTATTCTACTTGCCCTTAATCATCTTTTTATTGATAAACTTACAAATTGCATAGGTAAAAAAATACCTTTATTGATTTAGTGTTAACATATATATCCCAGTTAAGGTGGCACGGTAGTATTTCCTGGCCCATAAGGGATAATGATAGCCTTTTTAGGATTTTCACCACTTTCTAACACTGCGAAAAATTCTACATACACAGTTAACTGAAGTACTTTCATTATACTAATCAGAAATAAATTTGAATATGTATCATGACCGTTTACTTTTTTTGCTATTTTTAAAAACCTAAGGCCACTAGTGCTTTTAGGTCTTTTATCATGCAGTGAATACAAAAATTAAAAAAATTCTCAAAAATTCATTTTCACCTGTATGTAAATTTCTTTCATATTTTTCTACACCTGATTCATCCCTCAGTTTGGGAAAGTATGTTCAGTTGATACTGTATTTTTTGTCCAATCACACTGTTCAGATACATTGACTTAAGTAGGGTACACAAAAGAGCAACCTAAATTCCGGAATGCAAATACTACCGTGCTACCTTAACCAAGACATCACATACTTGAAACCAGTCATGACACCTATGATGCATAGACTTCTTACTAGGAAACATATTACAATAAAGAATACTAGTCTGCACTTATTTCTTACCAAAAAAATATTAAAGATTATACCCCTACCCCAGCTGGCATATTTTTACTTTTTTTCATCTTACCATTTTTACTTAAGGAGTGAACAAAACCCAAATATATGATGTTTCAAATCAACACAGAAGTAAAACATGGTGATTAAGGAGGAGTTATTGGATTGCCAACTCTATTTATAGTTAATCTGACTGAAAGAAACAGTTTAAGCACCAAATCATGAAAAATGATAGTAGAGTCCATTCCACATTTTACAGCATGCCTTACATTCCTTTGAGCATTTCCAGATTATGAAGGCAATACAACAAGGTTCTTTAGATGGCAGTTAACTATTATTCTAAAAATTTTTTGACTGTACATGTACTAGAATATATCTCTAAGTTGACTGATTGTCTATTTCTCATGTATGCATTAAGTTAAATTATGTCCCCTTACATAATCAATTTACATTTATTGTGCTTTTCAGTGTCAGAAAATTAAAATAATTAATGCCATTTGCATGGAAAATGAATAAAATATTTAATCTTGCTGAAATACAATCCTAATCACATTCTTTGTCAAAAAAATTGTCTTGTCAATGTAAAGAAACCCCTAATGCTATCCCTATTTCAGCTAAATATGAGGGCTAAATGAATAAGTAAGGACCCCTTAACCACTTACTAGTTCCAAAAAAGCTTTTTACTGGTGTCATGTTACCACAGAACTACAAATTAAACCTAAAGAAAACTAGTATAGCTGTACTTGTGAGGAAAAAAATAAGAAATTATGCACTTTATTTATTACGGTGAAAATTATAGGACGTACAGGCAACTAAAATATGTCGCGTCTCAAATTCCAGTTGTTGCACATGTGTCAGACACTGCGAAAAGTTAAAGCGAAACTTTATAATTAAAAATGTATTGCAAGTTACTTAAAAATAAAGAAATTTTACTTTCTTGGTAAATTTTAACATTAGTATCCACAGATCAGGCAAAAATTTTCACTCCCAGGGGTGAAATTTAAGGGCTGTTTTTATTCTACTTGCCCTTAATCATCTTTTTATTGATAAACTTACAAATTGCATAGGTAAAAAAATACCTTTATTGATTTAGTGTTAACATATATATCCCAGTTAACCAAGACATCACATACTTGAAACCAGTCATGACACCTATGATGCATAGACTTCTTACTAGGAAACATATTACAATAAAGAATACTAGTCTGCACTTATTTCTTACCAAAAAAATATTAAAGATTATACCCCTACCCCAGCTGGCATATTTTTACTTTTTTTCATCTTACCATTTTTACTTAAGGAGTGAACAAAACCCAAATATATGATGTTTCAAATCAACACAGAAGTAAAACATGGTGATTAAGGAGGAGTTATTGGATTGCCAACTCTATTTATAGTTAATCTGACTGAAAGAAACAGTTTAAGCACCAAATCATGAAAAATGATAGTAGAGTCCATTCCACATTTTACAGCATGCCTTACATTCCTTTGAGCATTTCCAGATTATGAAGGCAATACAACAAGGTTCTTTAGATGGCAGTTAACTATTATTCTAAAATTTTTGACTGTACATGTACTAGAATATATCTCTAAGTTGACTGATTGTCTATTTCTCATGTATGCATTAAGTTAAATTATGTCCCCTTACATAATCAATTTACATTTATTGTGCTTTTCAGTGTCAGAAAATTAAAATAATTAATGCCATTTGCATGGAAAATGAATAAAATATTTAATCTTGCTGAAATACAATCCTAATCACATTCTTTGTCAAAAAAATTGTCTTGTCAATGTAAAGAAACCCCTAATGCTATCCCTATTTCAGCTAAATATGAGGGCTAAATGAATAAGTAAGGACCCCTTAACCACTTACTAGTTCCAAAAAAGCTTTTTACTGGTGTCATGTTACCACAGAACTACAAATTAAACCTAAAGAAAACTAGTATAGCTGTACTTGTGAGGAAAAAAATAAGAAATTATGCACTTTATTTATTACGGTGAAAATTATAGGACGTACAGGCAACTAAAATATGTCGCGTCTCAAATTCCAGTTGTTGCACATGTGTCAGACACTGCGAAAAGTTAAAGCGAAACTTTATAATTAAAAATGTATTGCAAGTTACTTAAAAATAAAGAAATTTTACTTTCTTGGTAAATTTTAACATTAGTATCCACAGATCAGGCAAAAATTGCTGAATCAGCAATTTTCACTCCCAGGGGTGAAATTTAAGGGCTGTTTTTATTCTACTTGCCCTTAATCATCTTTTTATTGATAAACTTACAAATTGCATAGGTAAAAAATACCTTTATTGATTTAGTGTTAA
>JAASAO010003606.1:0-42820 GCA_017311375.1 Mytilus coruscus | reverse complement strand
AAATAACATTTTAAATTTTGGGTTATTTGCCAATACTGTATAATTTGTTAATTTGATTTACAATAAAAATGAATTTAATATGATTTTTATAAAATATATATACTTCGTAATTTAACATATCTCAAACAAAAGAGACACGACGTTCAACATGATAGGGACAACAGTAAATATCAAGATAAAGTGGATTTTATTACATTATTTCAAAGCTAAAAAATGGTGAGATCTCTATAATTTATTAATTTTATATGAGACTTATAAAATAGACATAGTATTCGTTTATTTAGCTAGTGGTCATAATTCCCCATAGACAATAACGTTAAAAATTTTCAATGATTACGGTTCTCTGTGTGGTAGCTGATAAAGCCATCCAGCTGAGCTGTCCGCCAATTCTTGTATGCTTATTTTTAAAGAAATTTTTTTATAAAAAGTAGACAATAGTCAATTGATCAGCACTCCTCAAAAGTTGCTAATTGCAGTGCAACAAATATATATAACCACGAGTCTGCATGAATTTTCTTTTGCATTTATTTGTAAAAGTATTTTAGTTAGATTTTGATTTGGTTATTAAATCGGGCACTTGTTGAATAAAATCTTCGTTTGTTACGTAAAATGAATGTTCTGTCGATTTACGACATTAGCAACTGGAGGAACTTGCAACAGTACTACGACAACGTTGGGGAATACAAATTACGACATGTCTTCTGTATGTTGTATATTTACGATAAATAATTACGGTTTGACATGTTGCATCTTAGCTTTAATGAATACGGGTCCTGACAAGTTCTACATTTGTTTCAAAATGGCCGAAATTGTTGGTCGACTACGTAAAGTATCGACGTTATTGCACATAAACGATGATTTATTTTCATTTTTATTGCGTGTTGGTTCATTATGTTGAAAATTGTAATAGATAAAGAAAAACATCAAATGACAAGTAAACTATAAACAGCGCAAATGATCAACAGGCCAAAATGCATATAGATCCAGATGAGCAGCACAGGCTTTTAAAAGTCTCTAATTTGAAGAGTTATGTAACATTATCGCTATTTTACGAATTTTCCTTTGATCTTGCTGACTGATAATTTCCGTTCTCAGCGGAGTCGAGTGATATGAACGGAGTCGAGTGATATGAAAATTATCGCTAGAAACTAAGGAACACGTGCCGTTGTCAAGGAAATTAACAACGTCTTCGTGGGTAAAATAGCGATAAACAGATTATCATTGGCCATCTCAACTCGAATGCTTTTCTCACTTTCGCAGTACCGGCTCAAGCGAGAAAATCAATCTCGTTGAGATAACCAACGATAATCTATAATTATATCATTCGTGGACTGAGACGTAAATGTAATCTCAAGTGTATTGATTAATGACCATAGATTGTTTATATTGATACAAACCAAGACTATCAAGTCGAATGACATTCAGAAAAAGTTAAGAAGAGTTAAAATTCAACATATTCATTAAGCTTGGAATAACCAGTAATAGTTTACAAAACATGCCAATGTCCAACTGCTTTTTAAAAATCATATTTTACATCAAAATCACGTCACGTTTCAACTACCTTTGCTGCAAATATTTTGTATTCACTTCTTGATTTCTTAAGTAATTCAGTATTCGTTTGCGTAATAATGATAATTAAGTATGTATAACAGATCTATTTTATATATCAGTTCCACGAAGGAGATATTTGAAACCGGATATTGGAAAGACTTTAACATCTTGTAGACCTCTTGTGCAGTGTTGTCTCCTAGGACAATATACCAATATTGACTACACAAATCTCATAGAGCATTATCAAAACAAACATGCATTGTCATTTTGTTTTCGACTTATGAGTTTGAATATCTCATTGATATCCTTCGCTTCTCATTCACTGATGAATACTAGTAACAAATATGTTAAGATCCTGAATTCTTGAAACTAACAATGGCTCAAATGAGACCAATTGAAATTACTCGGTGCATGCTCCACATTCTCTTAGGATAGATACAAGATTGGTTTAAAGACTAAACACACCACATATTCCCGTAAAATTCATATAATTAATTTCGTTTAAGAATCAAGACATCAGCAGCAACCAAGGTATGTATAATTATAAGAAAAACATTTTTTTTTATTTGGCATTTTCTCGATTTGAATAATACCATAATGAGTAAATATTGCTTAAATAGTTAATTAATGCTATTGTCATAAAAGATGGTCCACCTTTTAGTTGATGTAAATGTACATTTTAGCACCTGAACTAAGCAAAAGAGCAAGAGTTATAATATTATTTTAGCAAGCATATTTTGTTCAATACTTACTTACTTAGTATGCATATTCAGCCATATAAATTTTGTGAAAATTAGGGAGAAGATACTAATCATGCAATCAAAAACCATTAGTCGAAAAAATAAATTCATGACCAAAATGAAAAATCGACAAAAAAACCAAACAATTTCACAGAACAGTCCACATAAAACTAAAGATTGGACAACACGAACCTCTCCTTTAATAAGGTGAACTCATATGCTCGAGTTTACCTTGATAACAAGAACCATGCTTGATATTTGGTGGTAAAATTCACAATTTCTGACACGTCTATTTAATAGCTTGATTTTATCGTGTCTAATATTTCCAACTGCACGGAGTGGTAACGGGTATATGAGATGTTTTAAGAGCTAAGCAAAATAATACTGAAGCAGTAAAAGTATGTTACACGTATCTTCGAGCTTCATTATGCGTTCCAACATTTTTATGAAATTAAATGCATTAACTTCTATAAATAATATTGACGATAGCTGATTGATGATGGAAGTACATATATTTTACCTCAACCAATTCCCTAAGGACTTTTATTGGGTGAATATAACAGACAAATGAATAGTTATCCAAATTATGAAATATGTGTGTTCGTTTTCTTTTATGTTTCAGATTTTCAATTTTCAACTTCATATGATTTATCATTTTAAATATTTTAAGTGCTAATACATAAGAATGAATGTGGAAATGCTTCTGATGCGGCTGCCTACCAAAATATAGAAAACATGAAATCTGGTGATAAATTTTTTATAATACATGTGCATATTATAAGTCAAGATCATTAAATACCAATATTTGCTCATATTTATGGTTTGTGTATAATTTCTTCCATCAATCAAAATTGTACAAAAAATATAAATATGAGTTCTATAACAAAATGTCTAGTAAACGTCAATAAATCACCAACAAATAATTAATGGTGTCTATAAAGATTAGATATCTAATCATGCAGTCGTCTACATTGAACATGAAATCACATTTTAAAGATAACATTTGAAAAATTATAGAGTCTAGAAAAGTTTTCAAAATGCTCAAATATTTTCAAATTCTAATAATTAAACAATAAGAAACCATTACAACAATTAATGATTTCTTCACGTAGGACGTATATTTTGGACAAAATCACGATTTGGCAACAGGCAAACCTCTTATAGTTTTATTAATTTTAACTACGAAAAAACTTCTATAATGTATTCTAACTTATTCCTTAAAATGCTGAGCTGGAGATAATTAAAAATATTTATCGTGGTAAAGTTATAGCGAGACTATACAGGGAATCGTCATACCTGTAAAATTAGTCTGATTAGTTTTAAAATTGGTATTTTCCTTTAAAATTTAGATGCGTATCATAATTTTACAATACAAATTAATATTTACATTTTTAACCTGATATTATAATATATATAAAAGAGGCGAAAGATACCAAAGGGACATTCAAACTCATACGTCAAAAATAAACTTACAACGCCATGCCAAAAAAAAAAAAAATATATATATATAAAGACAAACAACAGTATACAAAACACAACATAGAAAACTAAACACTGAGCAACACGAACGTTTAAATGTTTAAATATCATACATTCTGTACATATGCTTATACTGGAAAATATGCCATCTTAACTTGAAATTAATATAAGAAAGTGACATGCGTGTGAAAATTCATATAGTAAAAGAACAATCATTACATGTATGCCGTTTGTTTATAGAATATATATTAATCTCGAACTGAAAATAAATCAATTTTTGTTATCTGTCTGTTTTCGGAATGGCTGACATCAATTCCTTAACCACTTCATAAAAACAGTGTTTGATGTTTTCATAGGCCGTCCGTTAATGGGGAGATGTGAATTCGAAATCGGAAAGCCTGAAATTGTCGCATCTTGCTTCTCTCGATTGATAGTAGTGTAGCATGACACGTACTACTCTTTTCGATCTTCTTTTTTTTCTTGATTGTCAAAGGATCCAAAATGACAGCACTATATTCCAATATAAATCGTACAAAAGTTAGAAAAACAAGCTTCTTGCACCCTTGACTGATAAAAATCATTTTGACTAAGCGTGGATTCGCATAACAGGTAGTAAATGAATTCAAAGACGGAGATGCTTATACTTGACGCATCTTGTCTCGCTCCGTTTTAAATTCATGCGATTCGCTCAGGTGTTTGGTATCTTGATCTGTATAGTCTGAACTATTTTACGATATTTGAGCATTGGTCCAAAATGTTGTTAGCTCAAAAACACATTAATAATATTTTTCTCACATAACTCAGGAAGCACATATGTGTTTAGAGACTCAGAATTAATGACAATCATACACTGCCCGACAGGCGCAGTAATTTACAACACAATCATAATATGTTTTCATATTTATTGTTGTGTGTATGTTTGATGCATGTAATCATATCATTGTTTACAGAATGAAAATTCCTGTGAATATGAAACAAATACTCTCTGTAAAAGTTCTTCATCTCATCTGAAAATTTTTATTCTTTAGAATGTTTATACATGGAAATATAACAGGCTTGATACTATAAAAAGTAAATTAGCAAAATACCGAACTCCAAGAAAATTCAAAACGGAAAGTCCTTTACCAAATGGCAAATTGCAAATAGTATTAGTTAGTGGATGTTTTCAGAATATTTATAGGTCCAATGTTTATAAAAATGGTCCAGTGATGTCTCTAAAGGCCGGAGTCTTCAACGAGAGACATTATAGCCTCCATAGGCATTTTTACTGACCGAAGGCATACCATAGGGACAAAATGAAAACACCTATTACTTAATGCAGTTAAAGATTAACTCAAGAGGTGAAATATTATAGTAACTAACGGGGCCTTGTGAATACATGAAGTGACATTAGTTTCGCGAAGTTCAAATTTCGCTAAATCGAGGAGAATGAGACAACCCAAGATAGATAACATAATGTGAGGGAATCGCATGAACTCCAAAGGAGCAGGACAGGGTGTTTAGTCAGGGTAAGCGTCTCTTGCGCTATGCGAATTAACACTCATTCAAAATGTCATATTGGAGAATATCAATTCAGACGACTTAACATACTGATATCTGGTATATACGACCGCGAAGACATGTGGCTAGTGAGACGAGGCACCAGTTTAAAACAGTGACTGCGAAATTATTTCATAAAAAATGATACATAACCAAATCATAAATAAATAACACTCTGTAGAATACTCCTGTGAACATTGTTTATATTATAAAAGACACAAAGACACTGGTATTACACGCAGAAATAAATAGATACATGATTAAGTAAGAACTTACAAGTATCAGACATGCAATAAAAAATTTCAGGGCACAAAAAGGCAGAGAAGAATATGGACATTTACGATGATGTGAAGATTTAGGAATCTGCTAGAGTTAACAGAAGACGTGACACTTATTGTGCGGTTTTGTTTTATATGTAAATGAAGGTCTTTTATTTGAATATGTCATTATCGGCTGAAATGCAAGATATGGTAAAGCCTCTCTTGTTCATTTTCCATCGGAAAATATTGTTGGCATCATGTCGTAATTGTATCAACAAGTTGTCAAATTTAATCAGTGACCGTGTCGATTTTACTCAAAATTGTAAATTCTATTAAGGACTGTATATACATCATTATTGCTTGTTTGAGGTTACAAAAACGTAACTGGAACGATAATTAGAGACTGTAGAGACATGTTACTGGAGACTGTAGTCATTGTTCTTTTTTTTTGTGTTTCTTTTTTTCGCACAAAAATACAAGAGTTTGATATATTTTATTTCAGATAAAGAATGAAATTTCAAACACATCAAAATATTTTGCATCTTTTACTAAACTATGAGTTAACTTAAATATGGGTTTTGCAGTATATATCAGTAAGACAGCTAACAAATCACACAATTCAAAACCAATAGAAGTCAACGCACATATTATATACTATAAAAATAAGAAGATGTGGTATGATTGCCAATGAGACAACACTCCACAAGTGACCAAATGACACAGAAATTAGCAACTATAGGTCCCGTACGACCTTCAACAATGAGTAAAACTCATACAAGCCTGTGTTGACGCTTTTTACGAGTGTGTCTTTATTCATACAAAGAAAAATAACTTTATATGTATTGTAAAGAATGGTAAATTCAAATTTTCAAACATATTACATATTTATGGTACACGTGCAAAAGACTCAGTTACAATGCTCGATATTTAAAATAAATCTCGAACTGGTATTGATGCAAGGCTCGACCATGATTGTACTGTAAAGGCTAAAGTTTAGATTTAAGGTTAATTTGCATTCATCGGACCAACTCACACTGTAAGAACACCTAGCTCTAATATGTTTTTCTTGGTTACATAGAATGTATTTATACGTTATAGTTTATTTGATGTAATGTAAATAATAGTCTTCTTACATTAAATTAACAGAATTTTTGAAAATATTTTACTGCTTAAATGATTTTTGAAAGTTCTTGCTCTGCCGAATCGCTATTTGTTTACATGCATATTAACAGATCAATTATTTACATTTTGTGATTAAATTCATTTTAACAGATAAAGCAATGTTGTCAAATCCTGTAAAATGTAAACTGTTGTTCGTATATTTTTATGCTTGTGATTTTATTTTTAGGATTTTTAGGGGAATGCTGTTTGTTTAGTTGTTGTATTTTCTTCTTTTTGTATTGTCCTTTGATCTTTGTTTTTTATTTAAACTCAAATAGTATGAATTGGTCAGGTTTTAAAAATTCGCCTAAAATTACTGCAATTTGTTTTTATCTGAAAACATCCCGATCTGTTAACAAACATTAAAATCAATACCAGAAAAACTCATTTTAATTTTTGATTTTGTTTTTAGTTTACTTCAAATGATTTAACTTGTTTTTATACTCATGGCTCTTCTCTGTAATTCAATTTTTCATATACTCTGAAAGTTAAGCAAAGCAACATCACTGCTGTTTCGTAGTTAGCTGGAAGAAACATAGGCGGACATTGCAATGCTAATTACCCATAAACAAATTAGAATTGCTACGACAGTTTTGTAAAGACCCGAGTTGTAATTTTCTTTTTTTTTTAGAAATTCGCTGTTTGGAACAAATATGAAAATAAGAAGATGTGGTATGATTGCCAAAGACAACAGTTCTATCCATAAAGTTCAAATGAAGCGGATGTAAGAAATTAAAGGCAACCGTACGGCCTTCAACAATGAGAAAACCCACACCGTATAGTCGGCTATAAAAGGACCCGATATCAAAATATGGAACAATTCAATTGAGAAAACTAACGGTGTAATTTATAACAAAACAATTTACGTAAAACAAATATAACAGACATGAACCAACGACAACCACTGAAATACAGGCTCCTGACTTGAGACAGTCACATAAAGAATGAGGCGAGGTTAAACATGTTTGAAAGTGGAAACCCTCTCTTAACCTGGGACAGTGGTGTAACAGTACAACATAAAACAAACTATAAAAATTAGTTGAAAGTTCGTACCGGCAGATAAAGCAGCAAATAAGGTAGAAATTCATCTACATTCAGGTCCGTACGCTCCACAGAGTCAAATTGTAAACAAGCATATCACTGCCACTACCCAGCTTAAAGCCTCTTCCGAACATTTGAAAGTCCCTACTATGTACTGGTTACCTAAATTGCACAAAAAACCATTTAAATTCCGTTTCATCTCCGCATCTAGTAAGTGTTCTACTACCAATCTATCAGTTCTTCTAACTACCTCCCTTACTACTATCAAAGAACTTGTTATTAACTTTTGTAATAAAGCTTATGAAAATAATGGTATTAATTATTTTGGAGTGTTAAAAATTCTTTAGAGGTTTTAGATAAAATACATGCTTTTGATGGTCCTTTTAATTCTGTTGACAGTTATGATTTTTCTACTCTCTATACTACACTTCCACACAATCTTATCAAGAAAAAGTTTTCATATTTAATTAAATGGTCTTTGAAAAATCTCATTACAAATTTATTTGCTGTAACTCGTTTAAAGCCTTTTCTGTAACGAAAAGGAAAGTATGCTAGATACACTTACTGGAAATGTGAAGATATGATTGAAGCTTTAAATTTTCTCCTGGACAACATATATGTACGTTTCGGCGATAAAGTGTATCGACAAGTAGTAGGTATTCCTATGGGCACTAACTGCGCCCTTTAATAGCAGATTTATTCCTGTATTGCTATGAATCTCAGTTTATGACCAAACTCAGTAAAGACACGTCATTGTTACATTTGGTTGATACATTCAACAATACCTTCCGTTATCTAGATGATATTTTTCGTTAAATAATCCAGAGTTCTCTAAATATACTACCGAAATTTACCCAATAGAACTTACTTTAACTAAATCTAACATAAACAGCAGTAGTTGTCCTTTTCTGGACTTGGACATTTCAATCTCTAAAGGAAAACTCCATACGAAAATTTACGACAAAAGAGACGATTTTCATTCCCTATTGTTAATTTTCCTTTTTAGACGGCGATGTTCCTTTGGCTCCATCATACGGTGTGTATATATCCCAACTCGTTCGTTATGCCCGTGTGTGTAGTGATGTCATAGATTTTAACGAACGTAATCAATGCATCACTAGTAAATTATTAAGTCAGGGATTTCGTTACCATAAATTACGTAAAACTTTTGCTAAGTTCTTTCATAGATACAAAGATTTGATTAGTAAATTTGGCTGTACCTGTAGAAAACTGATTAAAACGGTATTTCACATCCTAAATTTTACGGTAATATTGTACTTAAAGCGCGGAAATCACTATATGATCCGTGTAAACTCATCGAACCTTTAAATAAACTTATTAGTTCAGGTTATCTTACCAATGTTGTAATTAGATCTTTGAATATAGTTTACATTGGCACTAATATCGATTTTGTCATCAGCAAATTAAAACATAACTAAATTTGTATTCTTTTCAAACGGGATGTTTAAAGACACACCCGTTCATTTTGATCTATAAAGAGGTTAAACTCCTAACTATCCTACTGTCTGTCGATACATTTATTTTGGCATTGCACTAGTCATGTCTTCTTTGACTGTCCATGACGTTAAAATACTAAATCCCTGGGATGTGTTTTAGTTGATTTTAGTCTCTGATGCATGATTTTTATTATTAATTGTTTTGGCTTTTAACTAGCTGTCAGTAACTGCGAGTACTCTCAAATCGTACTTTCTTGTTTATTTGACCTGTTGATACTAATTGTAATGCTTTTTGTTATTTAATGTTATTCAGGGTTATATCTGGTCTATATACCAGCTTTGATAAGTGTTTGGTACTAATATAAATTTCCACTTCGTACTATGAACATCAAAATTATTTATTTTGTTAAAATATTTCCTTTCTCTATTGTAACTGTATACGTATACCTAACAACAAAATTATTTTATTTACCTGTGTTTAAAGTTATTGCAAATGGCTGATATTTTTGTTCGAGCATATTGTTTTTCTTAAATTGTTTAACATTTCATACCGATATAACATGTTACTTTTATTATTCTTCCTTAGTTTATTTATTTTGAATTTACATTGTATCATAGGTCAAATTTATTTGTTCAGTGTATGTTCAATGGTGTTACTATGTCCTTTGATTGAGTTAAGCTATTTCAGTTGATATTTTATAGTGTGTCTTTCTATGTTGTGATGTTACACTATTGTTTCAGAAAAAGGTGAAGGTTTGGTACCATTAAAACGTTTAAACCCGCTGCATTTGTTTGCACCTGTCCTAAGTCAGGAATCTGATGTTCAGTAGTTGTCGTTTGTTGATGTGGTTCATAAGTGTTTCTCGTTTCTCGTTTTTATATAGATTAGACCGTTGGTTTCCCGTTTGAATGGTTTTACACTAGTAATTTTGGGGCCCTTTATAGCTTACTGTTCGGTGTGAGCCTAGGCTCCGTGTTGAAGACCGTACTTTGACCTATAATGGTTTACATTTATAAATTTTGACTTGGATGGAGAGTTGTCTCATTGGCACTCATACCACATCTTCTTATATCTATTCGTCACAATCCTAAATTTCAGAATTTTCAGTGAAATGAGACAACTATCCGTCAAAGTTAAAATGAAGTGGATGTAAGCAATTAATGACAACCAGGCGGCCTTCAACAATGAAAAACTCATACCGTATAGTTGGCCATAAAAGGGCACGACATGAAAAATATGAACAATTCAATTGAGAAGACTAATGGCTAATTTTTAACAAAACCATTTACAATGTCTTTTTTCGAAGATGCAGCCATTTTTGCTGAACTAGTATACATTATTGTTTAAAGGGCAGCTGAAACCCTCCTCCAGGTGCGGGGTTTCTCTCTGTGTTGGAGACCCATTGGTGGCCTTGGGATGTTTTCTGCTCTTTTGTCGGGCTGTTGTCTCCGACATTTCCCATTTCCATTCTCGTAAAACATAATTGCAGGAAAACTGTAGACACAGTGTCTCAACAGTTGGTTCGTTTTAATAGATCTCTCCTATATATACATGGAAGTTAGTTTATTTCTAAATACGAAGGAGCAACCATTTAACCTGAAGGAGGAGAGGGGTATGGTTTTCTGAGTCAGAAATTTTTTCGTGCAAAGCACGAACATATTTTAGTTTTTCGACGCTATCAATTAAATTATTTTTTCAAAATTTAACACTATAAGAAATGGGGAAAATCTGGATTCAGAATATTTTTTTTTTGTCATCATCTTGACCACAATATTTTTTCATCAAATTGGGGATCAGAATATGTAAGTTAGATGGTCGTTCCCTAACTATAAAGGTTTGATTGTATAAGAAAAATATTTTAGGCTGTTCCGATAACAAAATATGTAATTAACAACTATTCGGGCCCTACTGGTAACCTTCCGAAATAAACAAGATATTTTTTTACTTAAGTGGTTTGTGCTATGTAAGCAGCAGAACAGAACTATTTTTCAAAGAATTTTTACAGCTTCATCTTTATGAAAATAGTATTCTCAGTTCGGTAAAACTTTCACGGTCATTTTGCAGAACTGGCAGTAAGGAAAAGTGCAGTGCTATACTTTCAGCTTTACAATTCGATCGTGTTATTCTTTTATTGGCACTCCCCTTTACAGAAACTCTAGTGTACAAACTTGCGAATGTGCAACCCACCTCCTTTCGAAAATTATGTTGTAAGATCAAGACATGTGAGCCAAAGCTCCGTGTTGAATGTCGTGTAATTGTTAACTTTTTATACATTGTGACTTGGGTGGAGAGTTGTCTCATTGGCACTCATACCACATCTTCTTATTTATATATCTTAGTAGTGATATTTGTGACGTTCGACCCCAAAACCTGGACACGGGACGCGGACGCCATACCTGGTGTTGAACCATTCGACCCCAAACACCTGGACACGGGACGCGGACGCCATACCTTAGTTTTGGACCATTCGACCCCCAAAAGCTGTACACTGGACGCGGACACCATACCTTAGTGATATATGCGGCGTTCTACCCCAAAAGCCGGACACTGGACGGGGACGCTATACCTAAGTGTTGGACCATTCGACCCTCATACCTGGACACGGGATGCATACACCATACCTTAGTGTTGGACAATTCTACCTCCAAGATGGACGTTAATAGTGACGTCATACCCTTGAAAGTGGACGGCACACCCTAGAAAGTGGACGCGTTTTCTTAATTCTTGAAAAATCTCTCACACTTCCAGACACTAGATTTGGTTCAGGACTTGAGACCTGCTGCACATACATGTAGGTGCTGATAACACAGTATTGCGGTCCATTAACGATGAGAACATTTCTAAAATAGTATTGGTACGTTTCCGGTAATTGTCCTAAGGAGTCGAAAAATTCGAATTGGACCCGATGAGGGAAAATTAAAAGCAACCCAATGACGATCCTTTTGATCATAGTTGTGCGTATTGACCACAAACGTTCTAGGCCTGTCGCTCACATAGCAAAGGGAGTCGTCTGCACAGCAAACGGTCACGGGTAATCCGCTCAAAGTATCCTCTACGTCCTTCCCAGTTATCGGAGAGCAATGAAATTTTCTTCCCACACCCTTGCCGATTATGGGCTTCCAATCCACAAATGTGAGCAAACACTACTCCGCAATCCCGACATGCTATGAGATCCTCATGTATCTCAGACTCTTCCGAAGAAACAGGTGAGTGTTTTGTCCTGTCGGCAATGTCTTCTTCTGATGAGACCGATATATCGTTTCCAAATGTATCGGAGAGATGTTCGTCCTCCATCTTTCCGTCTTGTGTCGCGGAATCTCCTTTACCGATATGTAAGACCTCTGTGCGCAATCTGGATGATTCCAGGGTTCTAGCTTTAAGGTCAACAAGAAGGTGAATTCAACGCGTGGAAGCACTGTTCGTTGTATTTCCTCGTTAAGAGGTTGCCACCTTTAATACAACCAAACGATCCTCTCTGGACTAGGACTACACAACCTTTTTATTTGTTGAAGCGTATTTTTCATGAAATGAGCTTTCCGCAGGATGTGGGATCGGACACGATCATGGTGAAAGGTGTCTAAACCCGAAGCTTCCTGCAGCAGCTGCTGCTGCTGTTGCTGTTAGGCTAGATCTTGGTGGTATATTTGGTCATTGGAAGAATGTTTACTTCTCATATGTCTGCTAAGATCGTGCGGCCACACATACACGCTACGAGAAAGATTGCAATTATACATATTCATATTTTCCTAATTAGAGTGTGTAGTTTTCTCTTATAGGTTTTTACTTCACTTCCTTCGAAAGTGTAGCAAGAGAAATACGTGGTCATCTTTTAGACGACAGATTTGCAGATTATCGTCTCTCAAAACAAATTCGACGTGATACAATTCGTTCCTTTTACTGTGAAATAGATTGGTTTATCAAACGTAACGTCCGTGATATCTTCATTCAATAAGCCTATCGACTGGAGAATAGGGAGAGACGTTTCCCTAACGTACGACTGGTCCACGAAATTTGAACAGAGGTAAATGCGTCTGTTGAGGCTTCAAATTCTGGTATGAACGACAACTCCAATAATGCACATTCCAACGATCCATCCAAAGTATACCGTTTTGGAAGGCACACTTTGAAATTGCCACCTACGTTATTTTCAAACGCTGAAAGCGAGTCGTCGCTATTAATAAATAAGTTAAACTCATCCATAGTGTGCATTCCAGTTTAACCTTTAGTTCTCTCTTATAGTTGAACTATACATACAGTTCACCTCAAAACTGTATTTAAGAAATAAACGTAAATAGTGTTGTGCATAAATATATTAATACAGATTCAAGTAGACGAATGTATCTTCTGTACGGATCGGTTGAAATAATTATTAGGCCTTTCCACTTTTCCGTGGAAAGACCTATTGATTTTGTTCTGATTATTAGGTCTTTCCACCTTTCCGTGGAAAGACCTATTGATTTATTCTGATTATTATTAGGTCTTTCCACTTTTCCGTGGAAAGACCTATTGATTCTGTTCTGATTATTATTATTATTATTTTTTTTTTTCTTCCGCCTAATTTTTTTCTTGCGTAGTATTGATGTTTCAAAAGATGTCGCTTAGATATTTGGAATATGATATCATATAGTTTATACGCTTTCAAAACTGACAACTGCATAACCAAATACTTTACGTTGTAAGAGTTATCTCCCCAAACACTGTTTTTCTTGTGGCCTACTCCTCCAAGACAAGTAAAAGATTACGACAAATTTATTTTACCAAATTGCTCGTTACATCTTCAGGATTAGGATTTTAATTTTGACCGAGCCGTAATGAGATTCCATATGAGAATTATTTCCCTTATGCATTTGATATAAGTGATATGCATGTGAAACTGGTAAACCATAAGTGATAGAGACCTAGGGTCTTTTGATTTGAGGTCCTTGGTCTAAAAAATAAAATTAGGTCAAGGTCAAAGGTCAAGGTCATATTATAAATTTTGATTTTGGCTTATTTTCACTTCTTTTCAAAAACCGTATAAGATAGACAACATATTTTATTAAATTGTTAGTTGCGACATCATGTAATACATACATTTTGGTTTAAAGGTGCGCTAACATTAAATTAGAGTTTTCTCCCTCTTGTATTTGAAAATACTCTTATGGTGATATAACTCATTAACCATACATAATTAAGACCTAGGGTCTTTTGATTTGAGGTCCTTGGTTTATGACCTTGAAATTGAGCTCAAGGTCATATGTTATTTTGACGTTCTAGATTTTGACCTTTGCTGTTACCTCATATGTATATATGATAAAGCCATAGGACTTTTGTGTTAGGTTGCAAGCCACTTGACCTTAGAAAGCCAACCGGAAGTGACCTTATGAAAACCGGAGGTAGCTATTTTTGTATTTATTTAATATAAAAGTATATAGAACCATATATTTTGGGAATCAGTGTCAAGTAAACATTCAAATAATACCGGAAGTAAATTTTTCAAACCGGAAGTAACAAATTATCTCCCTTATTTAATTTTTTGTATATAAACCTCATATTTTGGAATCAGCGTACAAAAAGCTATCATTTGACGCTGGAAATGACATGTTAAAACGAATTTTATTATTTTCATATCAAAATAGATCTTTACGAGTGGAAAGACCTTCAATTGTTCTCTGAACAATTGGTTTTAATAATTATTTTTTTTCTTCCGCCTAATTTTTCTTCTTGCGTAGTATTGTTGTTTCATAAGATGTCGCTTAGATATTTGGAATATGATATCGTATAGTTTATACGCTTTAAAAATTGACAACTGCTAAACCGAACACTTTATGTTGTAAGAGTTATCTCCCCAAACACTGTTTTTCTTGTGACCACTACTCCTTCCCAACCGTTAAAGATTACGACAAATTTATTTTACCAAATTGCTCGTTACATCTTCAGGATTAGGATATTTATTTGGACCGAAGCTTTCCGGAGACTCCATATGAGAGTTATTTCCCCTTATGCATTTTATATAAGTAATATGCATTTCTAACTGGTAAACCATAAGTGATAGAGACATAGGGTCTTTTGATTTAAGGTCCTTGGTCCAAAAAAATGAAAATTAGGTCAAGGTCAAAGGTCAAGGTCATATTATAAATTTTGATTTTGGCTTATTTTCACTTATTTTTCAAAAACGTATAACATCTCGACAAATTATTTTTACTAAATTGTTAGTTGCGACATGTTGTAACTTATAAATTTGGTTGAAAGGTTCGTAGACAATAAATGGGAGTTTTCGCCCATCTTATATTTAGAATTATGCGTAAAGTGATATAACTCATTAACCATACATATTAAAGACCTAGGGTCTTTTGATTCGAGGTCCTTGGTTTGTGACCTTGAAATTGAGGTCAAGGTCATAGGTTAATAGGACGTTCTAGATTTTGACCTTTGCTTTAAATTCATCTTTTATACATCATAAAGCCATAGGAACTGACATTTTAGACTGATTTTTAATATTTTAATATCAAAATAGATCTTTACTGGTGGAAAGACCTTCAATTGTTCTCTGAACAATTGGTTTTTAATTTTTTTTTTCTTCTTCCGCCTAAATTTTGTTTACACGCAGTATTATTATTTCACAAGATGTCGCTTAGATATTTGGTATATGATATCAAACAATTTGAGCTTTTAAAACTGACACCATTGAACCAAATACTTTACGTTGTAGAGTTATCTCCCCAAACACTGTTTTCCTTGTGTCCACTACTCCTTGCAACCATAAAGATTACGACAAATTTATTTTACCAAATTGCTCGCTATATCTTCAGGATGTTGAGTTTGGTTTTCACCGACGCGTTCGGAGACTCCATATGAGTTTTTTCCCATATCGTTTGATATAAGTGATATGCATATGAACTCATAAACCGTAAGCCGTATAAACCTAGAGTTGTTTTATTTGCAGTCCTTGGGTCCCAACTTAGAAAATGAGGTCAAGGTCAAAGGTCAAGGTCATGTTCTAAATTTTGACATTCACTTCAAGCTGCTTTTACTCAGAAAAAAGTTAGGGGTAAAATTTTAAAAATTGTGATCAAAATGTTAGTCGCGACATGATTTAAATGGAGATTTTCTGTCGTCGTATTACATCATTTTTGGGAGTTCCATGCCACTGAAATGGAAAAATGAACCAATTAACTAATTATAGCTTCAAACTTTACAGCTATCATGATGCGTACATGCAATTTATCTTTGTTAATCATCAAAGGCCCACAACCACCCCTCTAGACCCCCGTTTTTTTTTTTTTTTGGAATCACATTTCTGTTTTATTATAAAAATGTTAATCCTTCTTTTTATGAATAAACTTCTTTCTGAAATACAAATCTATTCCTGCAAAATAAATCTGCTCCAAATCATGTATTTCTGAAAATTAATCGATAAACGTTTTGTTAAAATACTATAACAGCAGCATTATTTTTGTGTGCATGCAATGAATGAATCGACCAGTGGTCAGCGATTGGACAATAGTTTACCTGTAAAATAAATCGAGAAAATATATTTTCCGTTAGCAGTATAAATCACGTGCAGTCCGCTTGACGTTCCAATCTGGATTGAGAAATTAAAATCAATGACGTAGAAATCCTCTTCATAGTTCGTAAATAGAAGTAAAATCCTAGAATCAAATTTCTAAACATGCATTAAAATCAAATCTGTGTTCCCGTAAACACGGTGTAGAATGGTAACGGACTTATCGGGTTTTTCGGCGTTTCCGCACTAATCGGGTTCGGCAACGGACTTATCGCGTTTTCAGATGACAACATTTGGCGTAAGTGGTTATTTCTTTCAGCTTGTATTAAAGCAGAATTGATATTTCCAAATAAGCTTGATGTCACGGAATGGGGAAATTATTGATTTTGCTGGCTAGCTAATCATATATTCATGGGAAGCTACGATTTATTTCAAATTGTTTCCACCAATGTGGTACCCGAACTTGAAAACAAACATTTTTCATGGAAAGATGTCTAATTGAAGCGTGTTTTAAGCATGCTGTTTTCTTTTCCAAGTAAATTTTTGGTTATTATTCATTAAATGTAGACATTTTCCCTTTCGGAACTGTTTCATGCACTATTAAGGTCTTAAATGATGGTTAATTTGAAAAATTAGTGGCACCGGACTTTTTGTGTTATTAGCACCGGACTTTTTGTGCGCAAATGGATATGGAGACTCCTATCTTCTCAGTCAGTCTATGTGTTTACTCCGCCTGAGTTAATCACCTCTTACTTTATACATTAATCACACATCACGCAATGATATATTTTATTATTCCACAAACAAATGTGTGGGATTCTATCAATATCTCGTCCTCATAGCAGGAATTTAAAGGTTTCTAGTCCATATAATTATGACGTCTGGGAAGGCAATTCTAAATTTGCCTTGACGCCCTTCTGCGACGATGTAAGGCGTCAAAGAAAGAAAAAATATAATAAATAGCCTTTCAAGACGTCATAATTATGGTACGGCCTATAACAATGAGCATAGTCAGCTATAAAAGGCTGAAATGACAATGTGAAACAATTCAAACGAGAAAACTAACGGCCTTATTTATATAAAAAAATGAACGAAAATCAAATATGTAACACATAAACAAACGACAACCACTGAATTACAGGCTCCTGACTTGGGGCAAGCACATACATACATAATGTAGGGGAAAAATCACGGTTAGGGGATCCCAACCTCCCTAACCTGGGACAGTGGTAGAACAGTCCAACATAAGAACGAACTATAATAAAATGCTCCGCAGGCGCAGCTTGATACGACCGCAGAGGTCGAACCCTGAACAGTTGGGGCAAGTATGGACACAACATTCAAGCTTGATATAGCTATGAATTTGGATTGTGATTAAATATTTGACACAGCATAGGTTTCTGACACAGAATGAATGTGGTCTAAGAACTTAAAAATTTTAAATTGGACATTCACCTATTATGGTCCAATATTCAAAATCTAAATACATGGTTAGATTCAGCATATCAAAGAACCCCAAAATTCAATTTTGATGAAATCAAACAAAGTTTAATTTTGAACCATTTTGACCTCAATGTGGACAAAGTTGATTACGGGGCCCAAAATCAAAAATCTAAATACATGGTTAGATTCTGCATATCAAAGAACCCCAATATTCAATTTTTGTTGAAATCAAACAAAGTTTAATTTTGGACCCCGATTTGGACCAACTTGAAAACTGGGCCCATAATCAAAAATCTAAATACATGTTTAGATTCAGCATATCAAAGAACCCTAAGAATTCAATTTTTGTTAAAATCAAACTTAAGTTTAATTTTGGACCCTTTGGACCTTAATGTAGACCAATTTGAAAACGGGACCAAAAATTAAGAATCTAAATACACGGTTAGATTCGGCATATCAAAGAACCCCTAATTCAATTTTGATGAAATCAAACAAAAAAAAGTTTAATTTTGGACCCTTTGGACTTCAGTGTGGACCATTTTAAAAGGGGCCCAAAATCCAAAAACTTAATACACGGTTAGATTCAGCATATTAAAGAACCCCAAGAATTCAAGAATAAAACCCCATTGAAATTGGTCAAGAAATAAGCAATTTATACGAAGTATCTTCTTTTGCACAATACCAATTAAATATTTCTTGCTATTGCGCAATACTGTACAATTGACAATGTCTTGCTACGCAATATTGTTATTGGATATTTTTCTTTGCGCAAACTGTGCAATTGAAGATTTCTTGCAGGCAATACTGTGCAATTGAAGATTTCTTATTGTGCAATACTGTGCAATTGAAAATTTTTGCTATTGCACAATACTTATTATATAATAATTTTGTGGTATGGTACCTTGCAGTACAATTTCAGAGAGATCCATACACTTGAAACAAGTTATTGTCTGGAAACTAGAAAATGTGTTTTTCCCCTTTGGCCCTAAATTCCTAAATGTTTAGGGAACCCCCAAACTCAAACCCAGCCCTTTGTGATATGGCACCAGTACAATTTCAGAAAGATCCATACACTTAAACAAGTTATTGTCCTGAAACTAGAAAATGTTGTTTTTTCCTTTGGCCCCTAGTTCCTAAAATATTTGGCAATTACCCCATCATCACCCCAGCCTTCCTTTGTGTTATGGTTTGTAAATTTCAGAGAGATCCACACTTGAACACAAGTTATTGTCTGGGAACTAGAAAATGCTTATTTTTGGCCCCAATTGCTAAACGTTTCGGGCAATTACCCCAAACTCAATTCCAGCTATCCCTTTGTGATATGGAACCTTGTAGTACAATTTCAGAAATATCCAAACACTTACACACAAGTTATTGTCATGAAACTAGAAAAATGCTTGTTTTGCCCTAATTCCTAAAATTTTGAGGTTACCCCAAAATCAATTCCAGCCTTCCCTTTGTGATATGGAACCTTGGGTACAATGTCAGAGAGATCCATACACTTACACACGTTATTGTTAAGTTACAAAATGCTTATTTTGGCCCCTAATTCCTTAACTGTTGGTACCATAACCCCAAAATCAATCCCAACCTTCCTTTTGTGGTATTGAACCTTATGGTAAAATTTCAAGAGATCCATTCACTTAAACTAAAGTTATAGTGCGAAAACTAATGGTTCGGACGACGACGACGACGACGACGACGACGACGACGACAACGACGACGACGACGACAACGTCAACGTCATACCAAAAATATAAAGTATAAAAATCAGTTGAAAAGGCTTAACTCATCAGATGGACAAAATACAAGTGGACGTGGCCAGGTACTTGTACATCCCAACAACAAAAAGACACTAGGAACAGATCTCGAGTACTGCAGTTAACTGACAACTAGTTCGAAGCCACTAACAACTAAAAACAATCATGCATCTAAGACTTGGGTTCATAATTTAGGTTGTCACAGTTATTCACCGGCTCCATCAACAATTGTTTTCATGACTGAAACATAAAAATTCAATCATACATGCATCATTATGAATACGTCAAAAGAAGACTTAATTTTTGGGGCCCTTTATAGCTTACTGTTCGGTGTGAGCCTAGGCCCGTGTTGAAGACCGTACTTTGACCTACAATGGTTTACTATTATAAATTTTGACTTGGATGGAGAGTTGTCTCATTGGCACTCATACCACATCTTCTTATATCTATTGGTATGAATATATATATTTAATATATATAAATTTAAACGTAAAATAGGCTAAAATTGAATTGAATATTTCTGATTGTTTTTAACATCCATGCCCTTGGCCTTGCATTTAAACGAGAGACATTAATATTAACCTGTCTTTTCTATTACGCCGGAATGAATGTGTCTTTTCGAAACATCCATCAATAGACCTGCACTTGTTAATCTGGGAAAGAGCAGAAAAAAAGCCTTATTCCTTGACCATTTGTGTTTTGTTTATTGCAATGATATTACCCCATACCGGTGTACTTTTACTCAATGTCCCTTTATTTTCTATCATAATGTAAAAATCAAGATTGAAAAAACACTTGTCCGTGATAAGTTCAAGACTTGTATATTCTAGCACAAGATGTCAAATGGGGTTTTAAAATCTTTTTTTTCATTTCCCAAACAAACAAATAATACGAAAACATTACTTTTACCCTGTTAAAACAATAAAACACAAAAAGTCCTTTGCAAGAAACCCCAACAGTTCGGTGCCAAAACATGTCATTTTAGGAAACCCGATTAGTCCGCTGCCAATTTTGAAAAAGATTTAATATATGATATTTTTGCTTTTGAATGCACACAAGTGGTTCTAATATGTATTTTGCATGAAATAAAGGGACAAAAAGTCCACATTCTAATATACTGTGTATTTGAACGGAAACCACACCATTAGTAGCTGTGTTCGGTCGGTTGTCCTGTTTAGTGTGGAGCTCGAAAAAGCCAAGAGTGGTACCGAAGCAAAATGAAAAATTTTGCAAACTTAGATCATCGGTGCCTTCCGTGATCGTATAAACATAAACACTAACGACTTTTCTTCTATTTGGCTCATTTTGTGTCACACTGTCTGGAAACAAAACGCGATAAGTCCGTTGCCGAACCCGATTAGTGCGGAAACGCCGACAAAAACCCGATAAGTCCGTTACCATTCTACACCGTGGTAAATATGTGTACGAAAAAGCATGCATGATCCGACATCAATGACCTGTAAATGAAAGAAAATTAAATCCGTTTGCACATTCTTTATACATAGGTGTGGTCAGGACGACGTTTCTCTGCAACTAAATTTTAAAACAGCCTTTCTGTGTATATCGATCAGCTTGGTGACGTCACAATCACACCAACCATCCGGGCGGCGCGTGCTACCTAAAATAAAATAGGGTTTTCCCTTTCGAAAAGAATTAAAATGCACGTAGGTTAAATACAGAAGACCCATGCAGGTCAGGACCGATGTCCTTTAATTATACAATTGAAAACAATGCACACACAATAAGTAAATAAGACACAAGTACTGGGAAGCCTTTAAAAAGAGAACATTTATAAAGGAAAATGCAAGGATACTTTTGTAAGTGTGTTTAAACTTGCATGTTCCTACAAATGTCATAATTTGAATATAAATAAACATGTTGCAAGGACCCGTTTTGGTTCCTAGAGCCTAGGTCCCAAGTGTTTAAACACAGGAACTAGGCTCTCAATTTTTTCACGTATTCCTTAAGCCTAGGTCCCAAGTGTTTAAACACAGCCACTAGGCCTCAATTCCTTTCGCATTCCTTAAGCCTAGGTCCCAAGTGTTTAAACACAGGAACTAGGCCTCAATCCTGTTTTCACGTATTCCTTAAGCCTAGGTCCCAAGTGTTTAAACACGGCCACTAGACTCTCAATTCCTTTTCCGTATTCCTTCAGCCTAGGTCCCAAGTGTTTAAACACGGCCACTAGGCTCAACCTTTTCGCGTATTCCTTAAGCCTAGGTCCCAAGTGTTTAAACACGGCCACTAGGCTCTCAATTCCTTTTTGGTATTCCTTGCCTAGGTCCCAAGTGTTTAAACACGGCCACTAGGCTCCAATTCCTTTTTGCATTTTTCGTGGCTCGGTCCCATGTGATTTAATCAATCAATCAATCAATCAATCAATCAGTCAGTCAATCAATCAATCAATCAATCAATCAATCAATCAAAAATCAATTAATCAATCATGTTTCGAAAAGAAAGACGTTAACAATTGTTTTAAAACAATTGATTTATATTTATAACTGAATTAGTAGTAGACGTCAATTAAAAATTTGTCGTTTCTGTATAAAGTCAATGTCTCATGAGTGAATCTTTTTAATATCTCTGTTCCTTAAGCTTTTAGTCCGTCTTTCTGTGTATATCGATCAGCTTGGTGACGTCACAATCACACCAACCATCCGGTGCGGCGCGTGCTACCTAAAATAAAATAGGGTTTTCCTTTTCGAAAAGAAAAATGTGCACGTAGGTTAAATACAGAAGATCCATGCAGGTCAGGTCCGATGTCCTTTAATTATAAAATTGAAAACAATGCCACACAATAAGTAAAAAGACACAAGTACTGGGAAGCCTTATAAAAGAGAACATTTATAAAGGAAAATGCAAGAATACTTTTGTAAGTGTGTTTAAATCCTTGCATGTTCCTACAAATGTCATAATTTGAATATAAATAAACATGTTGCAAGGACCCGTTTTTTTCCTAGAGCCTAGGTCCCAAGTGTTTAAACACGGAACTAGGCCTCAATTTTTTTTCGCGTATTCCTAAGCCTAGGTCCCAAGTATTTAAACACAGGAACTAGGCTCAATTTTTTCACGTATTCCTTAAGCCTAGGTCCCAAGTGTTTAAACACGGCCACTAAGCTCTCAATTCCTTTTTCCGGATTTTAAGCCTAGGTCCCAAGTGTTTAAAACAGGAACTAGGCCTCAATTTTTTCACGTATTCCTTAAGCCTAGGTCCCAAGTGTTTAAACACGGCCCAACCTAAATTCCTTTTCCGTTTCCAAGCCAATCCCAATTTTTAAACCGGCCAACCTCAATTCCTTTTCGCACCAAGCCTAGGTCCCAAGTGTTTAAACACGGCCACTAGGCTCTCAATTCCTTTTTGCTTTCCTTAAGCCTGGTCCCAAGTGTTTAAACAACCAATTCAATTTTTTCAATTTCCCAAAAAAAAATTTTTTCAATCAATCAGTCATCAATCAATCAATCAATCAATCAATCAAAAAATCAATTAATCAATCATGTTTCGGAAAGGAAAGACCGTTAACAATTGTTTATAAAACAATTGATTTATATTTATAACTGAATTAGTAGTAGACGTCAATTAAAATTTGTCGTTTCTGTATAAAGTCAATGTCTCATGAGTGAATCTTCCTTTAATATCGCTGTTCCTTAAGCTTTTAGTCCGTCATTTTTTTCTGAATCATAGGTTGACTATATAAACATATGTTGACTATTGAAGGAAAAGTCATTTATTTATAGGAGAAAAGATAGTATTTTACTTTATAAAGACATACAACTTGTTTTGATTGAACCGTATGACATTAATATTGCTTATTTCTTATCAAGAGCCGCCTACATACTAAGCCAGTACCATCTTATTCAAACCGGTACATTGTACAAACCGGTTCTTGTTTCTCTGCACGGAAATAATTCCTTTTCGTGCACCTAAAACTTCCAACAATAAAAAAAATTGAGGATTAAATTGAAAAACAAATACTTATTGTACTTGTTGTATGGTCTCTGTGGTTACTAAATGAGGTATGGAGGAAATGGGGTCCTTCATTTCTGTATTCTTTAATTTTTTCGCTCATTATTCTTTATCTTTAAAACAATGGCTTTTTGTATTACTTGCTTACTTTTATCTGCAATCAGTTTATTTTTACCCTATTTAGTAATTTTGAAGTTATTTTTATATTTTAGCCCCCATTATTCTCTATTTTTTTTTTTTGGCCCATATTTTCTTTTTTTTTTTTTTTTCCTTTATTTCTATTCTGTAAACCCCACCCACACCCTCCTATACAAACATAGATTGATCAAATACATTACCCGTGCATTTTGAAGATAAAAATCAATTACGACCGCGGACTTGTCAAATATATATGTTAAATGAGAAACATGACTAGTTTTATTGCCCCTTGAATATAAAAATAAATCCAAACATATAATTAATATTGTCTTCCCGATTATCCCACTTTTGAAATTACAGGAAAAATGAATGAGATTTTATGGGACAATCGGGAATATGTTTGTGGGACAATTGGGAAGTTCAAATGTGGGACAATCGGGAATTGTTTTGATAGTGATTAATTTGTTGTTATAGTGTGTAAGGTAATTAAGGTAACTAATCAATGTAGCTTATAAAATGTGAAATAAGGATGAACGGATAATGATATTTTTATTTTTATTTTGCACATACAGTCGGAAAGCTGACCCCGGTTTGACCCCATTTTTGCAACAATGGAAGTCATGTGATTACCATATATGGGCATTTTTTACCAAAAAGTGAAGCCCGTTTTTGGAATTTGTAGTTTTTGCAGGAATTAAAACTAATTTGCTTTTAAGTGAACATTCTTGAGTATATAAGAAATATATTGATTCACCAATTATGGATTAAACTAATTTTTCTCTCAAAATGTGTCTTCAAAGTCTAGGTGTTGACCAAAAATCGGTCACTGGAAATTTAAATCGTAATTTTTTTTTAACTTCTCGGGAAGTTGCTGAATTTAAATTATGTTTTGTAACATAACTTTGACTATGATATGTCAAATTTGTGCCACTTAATACGCTGTAATACGCAAATTGCCACTTCGTGTCGATATTTCTGACGAAGGGCCCGATAGTAATTTACGAGTTACGTCCCTTTGTTTGACACCTCATGATCAAACTTTTATTATATTTTAAGCACCATATGCTGTTATTTACATGAGGAATTATTAAAATAATTTTATTGAATATATTTTGATACTAAAGACAAAAATTAGCGAAACACATTTTATCACTTTTCAGAACTCAGTCTCAATGAAATACTCAAATAGGCCCTATGTCAGTATGTGCCATATTATTCCTTCAGCCTAGGTCCCAAGTGTTTAAACACGGCCACTAGGCTCTCAATTCCTTTCGCGTATTCCTTAAGCCTAGGTCCCAAGTGTTTAAACACGGGAACTAGGCTCTCAATTCCTTTTTCGCGTATTCCTTAAGCCTAGGTCCCAAGTGTTTAAACACAGCCACTAGGCTCTCAATTCCTTTTTTGCATTTTTCTAGTGGCTCGGTCCCATGTGATTAAACAATCAATCAATCAATCAATCAATCAATCAGTCAATCAATCAATCAAAAAAAAATCAATTAATCAATCATGTTTCGGAAAAGAAAGACCGTTAACAATTGTTTTAAAACAATTGATTTATATTTATAACTGAATTAGTAGTAGACGTCAATTAAAAATTTGTCGTTTCTGTATAAAGTCAATGTCTCATGAGTGAATCTTCCTTAATATCTCTGTTCCTTAAGCTTTTAGTCCGTCTTTCTGTGTATATCGATCAGCTTGGTGACGTCACAATCACACCAACCATCCGGTGCGGCGCGTGCTACCTAAAATAAAATAGGGTTTTCCCTTTTCGAAAAGAATTAAAATGTGCACGTAGGTTAAATACAGAAGATCCATGCAGGTCAGGTCCGATGTCCTTTAATTATAAAATTGAAAACAATGCACACACAATAAGTAAATAAGACACAAGTACTGGGAAGCCTTATAAAAGAGAACATTTATAAAGGAAAATGCAAGAATACTTTTGTAAGTGTGTTTAAATCCTTGCATGTTCCTACAAATGTCATAATTTGAATATAAATAAACATGTTGCAAGGACCCGTTTTCGCGGTTCCTAGAGCCTAGGTCCCAAGTGTTTAAACACGGAACTAGGCTCTCAATTCCTTTTTCGCGTATTCCTTAAGCCTAGGTCCCAAGTATTTAAACACGGGAACTAGGCTCTCAATTCCTTTTTCACGTATTCCTTAAGCCTAGGTCCCAAGTGTTTAAACACGGCCACTAGGCTCTCAATTCCTTTTTCGCGTATTCCTTAAGCCTAGGTCCCAAGTGTTTAAACACGGGAACTAGGCTCTCAATTCCTTTTTCGCGTATTCCTTAAGCCTAGGTCCCAAGTGTTTAAACACGGCCACTAGACTCTAAATTCCTTTTCGCGTATTCCTTAAGCCAAGGTCCCAAGTGTTTAAACACGGCCACTAGGCTCTCAATTCCTTTTTCGCGTATTCCTTAAGCCTAGGTCCCAAGTGTTTAAACACGGCCACTAGGCTCTCAATTCCTTTTTCGCGTATTCCTTAAGCCTAGGTCCCAAGTGTTTAAACACGACCACTAGGCTCTCAATTCCTTTTTTGCATTTTTCTAGTGGCTCGGTCCCATGTGATTAATCAATCAATCAATCAATCAATCAATCAGTCAGTCAATCAATCAATCAATCAAAAAATCAATTAATCAATCATGTTTCGGAAAGGAAAGACCGTTAACAATTGTTTTTAAAACAATTGATTTATATTTATAACTGAATTAGTAGTAGACGTCAATTAAAATTTGTCGTTTCTGTATAAAGTCAATGTCTCATGAGTGAATCTTCCTTTAATATCGCTGTTCCTTAAGCTTTTAGTCCGTCATTTTTTTCTGAATCATAGGTTGACTATATAAACATATGTTGACTATTGAAGGAAAAGTCATTTATTTATAGGAGAAAAGATAGTATTTTACTTTATAAAGACATACAACTTGTTTTGATTGAACCGTATGACATTAATATTGCTTATTTCTTATCAAGAGCCGCCTACATACTAAGCCAGTACCATCTTATTCAAACCGGTACATTGTACAAACCGGTTCTTGTTTCTCTGCACGGAAATAATTCCTTTTCGTGCACCTAAAACTTCAACAACAATAAAAAAAATTGGAGGATTAAATTGAAAAACAAATACTTATTGTACTTGTTGTATGGTCTCTGTGGTTACTAAATGAGGTATGGAGGAAATGGGGTCCTTCATTTCTGTATTCTTTAATTTTTTCGCTCATTATTCTTTATCTTTAAAACAATGGCTTTTTGTATTACTTGCTTACTTTTATCTGCAATCAGTTTATTTTACCCTATTTAGTAATTTTTGAAGTTATTCTTTATATTTTAGCCCCCATTATTCTCTATTTTTTTTTTTTTTGGCCCATATTTTCTCTATTTTTTTTTTTTTTCCTTTATTCTCTATTCTGTAAACCCCACCCACACCCTCCTATACAAACATAGATTGATCAAATACATTACCCGTGCATTTTGAAGATAAAAATCAATTACGACCGCGGACTTGTCAAATATATATGTTAAATGAGAAACATGACTAGTTTTATTGCCCCTTGAATATAAAAATAAATCCAAACATATAATTAATAGGTGTCTTCCGATTATCCCACTTTTGAAATTACAGGAAAAATGAATGAGATTTTATGGGACAATCGGGAATATGTTTGTGGGACAATTGGGAAGTTCAAATGTGGGACAATCGGGAATTGTTTTGATAGTGATTAATTTGTTGTTATAGTGTGTAGCAGGTAATTAAGGTAACTAATCAATGTAGCTTATAAAATGTGAAATAAGGATGAACGGATAATGATATTTTTATTTTTATTTTGCACATACAGTCGGAAAGCTGACCGGTTTGACCCCATTTCTTAAAGCAACAATGGAAGTCATGTGATTACCATATATGGGCATTTTTTACCAAAAAGTGAAGCCTGTTTTTGGAATTTGTAGTTTTTGCAGGAATTAAAACTAATTTGCTTTTAAGTGAACATTCTTGAGTATATAAGAAATATATTGATTCACTCAATTATGGATTAAACTAATTTTTCTCTCAAAATGTGTCTTCAAAGTCTAGGTGTTGACCAAAAATCGGTCACTGGAAATTTAAATCGTAATTTTCTTTTTAACTTCTCGGGAAGCTATGCTGAATTTAAATTATGTTTTGTAACATAACTTTGACTATGATATGTCAAATTTGTGCCACTTAATACGCTGTAATACGCAAATGTGCCACTTCGATGTGTCGATATTTCTGACGAAGCGGGCCCGATAGTAATTTACGAGTTACGTCCCTTTGTTTGACACTCTCATGATCAAACTTTTATTATATTTTAAGCACCATATGCTGTTATTTACATGAGGATATTATTAAAATAATTTTATTGAATATATTTTGATACTAAAGACAAAAATTAGCGAAACACATTTTATCACTTTTCAGAACTCAGTCTCAATGAAATACTCAAATAGGCCCTATGTCAGTATGTGCCATATTATTATTCCAAGAGTTAATTTAATATTTATATTTTGGTAAGTATTTATACTGCTGTAACCAAATTATTTCAACACAGAAATAAATTTCTACTTTAATCATACAAGGGGTAGCCAAAATATTCATGAATAATGGATCAAGACAGGATTAAAATGATCAAATACAGGAACTCCTTTTCATTACTGATCCTACCTTTTCATTTAAACTTAAACGAGACCATAATGAAAGTATTCTGAATGTAAATTCTTCATTATTTGAAATAAAAGGAAATTAGTTTGCAATTCTTGTATGAACAAACTAAATATAACAATAAATTTTGTCTCACTGATTCCATGCAGATTCTAATGAATGGACTCAAATTATAAAAAAAAACACTAAACCAATAAATAAATGGTTCTAATCATGAACTTGAAAATAGATAAGAACAAAAGACTGGGTCTAATATTTTCTTCTTCTATTTTTTTTTTTTAACAATTATGCATTTTATATTTATATAAAAGTATTTCAGAGCAGATTCTGAGTGCTAAGTCAACAATATTATGTTTTAGATCACAAGTCATAAGTAAGTCACACTTCATGTCAGTATGAACATGCTTTGAATAAGAGTGATTAAAATGCTAGTCTGAAAGAGATTGTTTTAAGTTCATATTTGGGACAAGACTTTTCATTTACCTTTGGCAGTTTTGCAGGATTAACTTCATCACAATTTTTTATAATATTATAAACAATGAATGAGTTTTGGTTAAGGTTGTGTAAAGACAGTATACGATTTCCTTACCTTGTTTTAGTTAAGTCAAACAATTCACTGACTTAAAGAGAATAATTAATCCAGTCAAATATTCACAGCTGAACTCGCCATTGCTTTTTCAAACAAACACACTAAATGTGTGTACATTGTGTAAAGATGCAAGTTGACATCGATGTGTAAGATACAAAACTACAATGTCAAAAATGTCTTTCGTTTGGAATTTAGTTCTAACGGGGTTTCCTAAGGGTGATAGAACGTTAGACTTGATTTTGTTTTAACTTTGAGATACTTATTATATTTTTTTATATAGTTTGTAAATTCTTTGTTTATCTGGAAAAAAAGAAGAAAAATAACAGACAATTTCGCATAATTCTTAAACGACGATCAAAGGCATTACGTTATTTTCAAAAGACGGACAATTTATAACATGTTTAAGTATTATTTTCTTTGATAATAAGAACCATGCTTGAAAAATCGAAAGAAGTCTATTTCTGACCCTAATGGTAAGTAAGAAACAGAAAAAGAAAAATTCCGCGAAATTAACGCAATTTCAGAATGGCGGGTTTTAATATCAGTCCCATTGTTGTCTTAAGAAAGTAGCAACAACGGTCGTTTCTAAGGGCTTGCTTTCCGACTGATAAAAGGTACAATTGAAGTATCATCAAACATAGAATATAATATTTAGTCATAAAATAACACATATCAAGCACTACTCTTACATAATTCTACATAAATGTGTTTTAAAGAGTTATAATTAAGCATACATAATGAACAGCTTAATAAAATAAAACACACATAATAAACAGCTTAATTCATATGACATGTAGAGCAGATACTATAAAGCACACACAATGCAGAAGGTACAACAATAAAGCACACATAATATATAAGTACAACAATAACGCACACATAATACATAAGTGCAACAATAAAGCACACATAATACATAACATAAACATTGCAACACATAGTCCAAGTTTAACAAATAAGAGCTAATGTTAGCATACTGAAACACACTAACTTCACCATTCTGAAGACGATCTTTGAGTTCTTGTAGGCATTGATTGAGTTGTGTGTATTTTCTTCTATTTGTTGGTCGTACTCCCCGGCTTGGTACTGGATGATAGCCACTTTGTTTGCTGACTGCTCTTCTTTAACCCTTTGACTGCCAATATATTGGAAAACGCTTTACCTTTGACTGCCAAGAATCGGCCCGGCGTCGTACGTTTTCAAACAGCGCCATGGCAACCTTTACAACAATTGATAACGTCACGCTATTGTGCATGGTACCTGCATAGGATTGCTCGTTTTGATGACACCACAGCTGTCTGCTTCGTTGATTTATCGCTCTCAAGTGCCGTTTTTTTTGACTGTATTTGTGTTGTTTATTTTGGTCAGTCTTTTCATTATTACACTAAATTGGTGTTGGTTGCAATTTATTAGTGGTTGTAAAACTCATAGCCTCATTGACTTTAATGGTATTAAAGCTCAGAATGCCGTGTAATGTATCATATCTGGTAATGTTTTTGTATGTCTTCGTGCGATTTCCCATTATATCCGGGGATCCGTTATTTTCATATTGTTTAACTGTTTGCACTACAAGAACACCTGGGTTCACCTGCATGTTTTATACGGAGCCTCGTTTTTCTCAAATGCCGTTAGTTTGCAATGTAAATTTATGTTGTATTTCTTTGTTTTTGTCTATGTCTTTTGATTTCCTATCAGTTTTATTACGCTTCGGTATTCTAACTTAAAACGTTTATATTTTGCGGCTGGTGCGGAATTTCGTTAACTATTAATAAATGAAAACCAACTATTGTTATCAAAATGATTGGGTTGCTTTTCTATTATTCCTTATAAAAGCAGGCGGAAACCCAATTGAAATTAAACAAAAGAAATGGAACTCTTTGTTAGAGAAGGTAAATTAAAAAGGCGAAGTTGGTAAATTTGAATTGTTTACATCTGTTTCTATGGTCTTTTAAAGTTTGATTAATGTGCCTAATTTAGGATTTTATGCACGTTATGTATGTGTTTTTACTTAAATTATTGAATTGAGCTTCGAGATATTTGTAAACTTTTAAATTATAGACAGATTTTCACAAAACAGTCGATTGTGGTACAAATGTAGGTGCAAATTCTCGTGGATCTTTTTTGTGCATAAGCATAAATTCCGCAGATAAAAATTCCAAAGGAAGATAATCGATTTATCCTTTTAAAGCATCAATTTGCATCTCTGCCCCCGGTGACAGTTTTTGGGGAAAAAATCCCAAAATGGGCAATAATTTCATCGAAAAGAGAAAGTCGAGTACGCCTTTTAGGTTCAGGCATGTTTGAGTTGACTATTCTGTCTTGAAAACGTATAAAAGAAAAATATTTGATAGATCATCTCGCTTCAGATTCTATTATTTTTATATATTTAGGCTGTAGGTTGATACAATAATATTAAAATTTGCCGTACTAAAAGGTGAAATATATGGGTCAAGTGAAATACCTTTCTAATGAGTCATAACAACAGAGTAGGTGTGTTCGAATAACAAATTTTTACTAAAAGTACTTGACGACAAACTTTTCTGTCGGATCTTAAAATGCATAACTTCAAAAAATTTCAGTTTTGTGTGTGTATATAGGTAATTATTCTTCAACCTCTGAAAATTTTTAGTCTGCCTTCCACGAAATATTTAATTAGAATTTTTTAAATATTTTGAACTTTCGAAAATTCCCCCTGACAACCGATCAGACAATAGTTTTAAGTTGAACAAATGCATAATAGTACATTAAATGATGCTCAAAAGCTAGTAGATACATTTGTCTTTTAAAATACAACTGGCATATAAGGAGTGTATTGATACTATGTGGATAAATTTATCGGTTTTCAAGGGCTAAATTGACAGCGCGTCATCACTACAATGGCTTTCATTTTTACGATTATAAAAATTAGGTGGCGTAATGGGGAGATAATTTTGACGAAGTAGAATCCTGACTGAAAGGACATTAAAACAAAAATGTTTTTTCGTGGTGAATTTATAAATATTAAAACATATCTGCCGTCGAAATATAATGCAAATTGTGAAAGACGGTACATTTAATTTGTGTAAATGTTTAAAATCTCAGACTCTCGTACATGTGTACCACATACTGAGGCACTTTGGACAATAAAAGACACCAGACAAATGTAATTATATAATACAATATTAAAATGTATTTATGATTCAACATTCGTGCCTATGAAGGCAAGCTGCATGTAGTCCTCTGGTACACTGCGCACAAAAGGTTCTTTATCTTTTCTTATATTTCGCTTTCTGTCGGAACAAACGACACAATCTTGTTCTTTTCGACCGTCAAGTTTTTCACTCTTGCTTGCCGATTCACGTTACCATTTCTGTGTATCAAATGAGCGGACGCTAAACTTTCTATTACAGATTGTTTGAACTGAAGTCGGGACATAACCGGTAATGATGTGTTATGACTGTACAGAATATACGCGTTTAACATAATGCGGTGAAATATGTGATATAATTTTTTCCATACTTTACTGCATTTCCTGTGATCATTATATGCTCCGATTATTTGGTCGCTAAGGTCAACACCGCCCATGAATGTATTATATGCGCCTATGATCCTAGGTTTACCGTTTAGTGTATCAATAGCATTGTAGTAAGTAGACACCAATGTGACGGGTTTTTTCTGTTGTGGTCGCGGAAACGGCAAAGCATGATTTGTCTTTGTCTAGCGTAAACAGCATTTCCTGCCTGCGGACGTGCATTTTATCATCTGTGGCATAGGTCTATTAGTTCTCATTGTGCCTGTGAGATACGTACGCTCTCAATAATTTGTTAGCTACATTAAGAAGCAAAAAGCTATCGGCGAAAACATGAAAGCCTTTTCAAGAAGATGCGAATTCTTCATTAAATTTAATACTACATTTGTTCCTTGTAATGTTCCAGCAGGAGTGGGATCGAAACGTTTCCCGTGATATACATCCATCTGTAAAACATACCCGGTGACGGACTCGACCAACATCCAGAATTTAACGCCAAACCTTGAACGTTTACTTGGTATATACTGTAACATACTTGTCTTTCCTTTTGTACCAACAAGGATTCATCTACAGCAAGTTCTCTGCGGGATTATAATACCGTAAAATTTCCTGTTAACGAAATCAAGCAACGGTTTGAACCTTTGAGATGGTTTGTAAGCTGGATCATTAAGCTTAGGGAGTTTTTGGTGTCCACCAGGTGCAAAAATTTTAAGATGTTTTGGAATCGGTTTCGACTAAACATACTACGGAACCAGGGTGTAGACTGAGATGGACTGTGCTTATTCCAATATTCTTCAAATGAGACTTTCCTAATTAAGCCCATGTTAACAAAAACGGCAAGGAATCCTTAAACTCAGGTATGGTTAGTTTACCCTCCTTCTGCCACTGCATTTTCTCGAAAATCGTCTGGTTTGGCAAATGGTTTCATTGCAAAGATTCTTTGCATATCTACAAATAATAAGAAATAATCATATACATTTATTATATAAAGTCGTAGAATCTTTTATGTAAATATTTTTTGAAGGAACGACCATATTACTTTGAAAATGTATATTTTTGGTGGTGGTGATTAAGTGGGGTGTGTGTGTTTTATCTTCAAAAATATTCTTAATCCCAACTTTGAAGAAAAACATTATGATCAGGAATTTTTTATTATTATCAGTTTTGCCATTATAAATTCAATATCAAGTGTCAAGCTTGACTCATAAAGCAAACCTGAATAAAAAAACATAGTACCCCTTTCAGAGTTAACAGGCTGTTCCTCAAGAAATGTATTATTTTATTTTCTTCATTTGTTTTGTATTTGGTGATTTGTTGATGTCTTCGTGCCATTGACTTAAATCCGTTCTTTTAATATTTTGTTTTCGTATACTGCCCGAATAACCGTTTCTTTTGAGTTACACGTGCTTTTGTGTTATTTTATATCCTGTCATTTTGGCGCTTCCCTGTATCCGCGATGATTGGAAGTTCGTTACCCTAGCTCGAAACGGAAGAAAAAAATCACAACCTTGGAGCAAATATTATCCACTGTGGATGTAAATATTGTTTACTTATTTGCAAACAGTCTGATTTTTGATTGAGTTAAGCCTTCCAATTGATGTTTTATCGTGTGTTTTCTATGTTGTGATGTTATACTATTGTTTCAGAAAAAGGGAGAAGGTTTGGTACGATTAAAACGTTTAATCCCGCTGCAAATGTTTGCACCTGTCCTAAGTCAGGAATCTGATGTACAGTAGTTGTCGTTTGTTTATGTAATTTATACGTGTTTCTCGTTTCTCGTTTTTATATATACTAGACCGTTGGTTTTACCGTTTGAATGGTTTTACACTAGTACTTTTGGGGCCCTTTATAGCTTGTTGTTCGGTGTGAGCCAAGGCTCCGTGTTGAAGGCCGTACATTGACCTATAATGGTTTACTTTTATAAATTGTTATTTGGATGGAGAGTTGTCTCATTGGCACTCACACCACATCTTCCTATATCTATGATATATTTAATTGATGAATAGCTTCAGAAACATGGTCAATCTTTCTATGTTTCATATTGTGACCCGATTCCGTAAAATAAGTAGACATGCTTGTAAGTTCGTGAGCTTTGTCTTTGGCGGTGGTTTTGCGCATGTGCAATAATATATAGGTCAGGCCTATTGTATTATGTATTTGAACATTACAGAATAAATTTGAGATCAAATAACAAATGAATATCTCGAAAAAAAAAGAGTAATTGGGACATACTAACTTGTTATTCTCCCTACAAAGATTATTCTATTTTTACACGTGACTTTCACATGTTTCAGTGGTAAATTGGAAAGTCCAGAATTAAACACTTTAAACACGTTTAAGATAACTATAACGATGTCACAATGTCATTAATGCATCAAAGTATTTTTCATGCAATTTGCATTCAATGGCATAGGATTTAAATTACTTATGAGCCAATATTCGGCAGGTTTTGTTTTCATCAAAATAAAATCAAATCATTTTCTGATCTTAAAAATCCGCTCACATACAGACTTTAAAAATAATACTCTTGGCCTTAAAAAGGAATAAGGCCACATAACCTAAAATAGATGATGACTCATTGTTGAGATGTCAATAACATTGCTGAAAGGATTTTCCCAAGAATTCAACGAAATTCTAGGAGAGGAATAAAACAGTAGTAGTGGAAATACACGTTTAAATAAATAATATGCTAGAACATACACAACTTCTTTTTCAAGCCGATATTAGTGAAAATGCAATGAAAAATATTCGGTTAAGTTTTTGAAGTAGCACGTTGCCGATGATAAATACTTTTGCATGACGTCACGAATAAAGTGGAAATCCCAAATGTCACGAACTTGCAAGCATAACGAACTTGCAATCATCGACGATATCTGAGCAAGCTGCAACGTAACCACAGAAAATATAATGTCCATTACTCTTTATTGAGCTGAACGAACAAACAGTCGTGTTGAGCTGTCTTTCTATTATCTTGACCGGTCTACATACCATTTCAGCAGGACGAACACCCGTTTATTTTTATTTGCAGGGGATATAAAAGTGTTCAAAATTTTCTAAATTATGTTTCAGAAAGAACAATGTCATTAATGAAACAAATTGTAATCACAAAGACTTTTAAAATCGTATGACTTTGTTGATTATTTTATTGACTGTGTCATTAACATTTCAACGGCGCGTTGGTTCTACATTGATGGTAAAAATTGCAATATGGCTATGAAAGATACGTCTAGTAACTATAAACTAACTTAGAAAGATTATTTTACCAACCTGTTTGTTTGTTTGACAAACTCGTTGATAAGGTCAATAGAAAACAGCAAATAAAGTAAGCTATACACCTTATCGCTATTCCCGGCTGACCTGAGAATCTGTCCCTTGAACTTTTGACGTCATACAACAATCACTTTTCCATTGTGGCGTCAGATATTTTGTATGTGACGTCAAAATTTTACGGGAACCTGTGTGATGTCCAGTAATGGCGGACAAATAGCGATAAGGTGTATTGGCGCGGCATCTCTGGGCGGCATATTAATGGGTCCAGTGGGTGCTCTATTAAACGGTGGGTCATTCATTGGCTCTGGTGGGAGAACACGGATTAGGTTCAATTGCAGTCATGTTTCCTTCAGCGCTGCTCAGAGTCTATGACGTCACAGATTACGTCATTGATGCTGCACATCGACCAAAGCCGATGCCTGCCAGTCAAAGGTACATTTTGAAATCGGCGCGTTTTTGTTGTTGTGTGTATGAGGGATGCCCCTTTGACACGTGATATTCGGGTACATGAAAAAGAGTATTCGGTACTCAAAGGAATGGTACGCAGTATTCAGAATTTAACGTGTTGGTACTCGATACGCCGGAATCATAATTGTTTCTGTTTATGCCCCACCCACCGGAGGCGGCATTAAGTGTTACCTGACCACCCGTCCGTTCGACCTGGTTTTGGTTTCAGCGCTTAAAACCGAAGTAAAAGTCGAAGACGATTATGAAAAGTTTATAGAGGATAAATGCAGTAAAAAATATTACTTAAGAAATAATTCCTTCGTGTCATGCTCTATGCTCATTTTAACATGGGTAGGCATTATATTTGTCTATATTTTACACTGAGCGTTATGTCGATTTTAATAGGACAAATACAGTATTTTTATAGGTCGAAGCGCACGAAAATACCTTAAAAATGTTTGGCTGTTCTCGTTTCCTCCCATGGAGTCTGTACATTACATTTTCATATTTAATTAGTTTAAAACTAAAAGCAGGGTAAATATATGTTGTTTAATAAACATTATATAATAAAAGTTTATGTAAGCTGCTAAAATATATATACTTTATTAGAATAACAATGAAAATAACGAAAATATAAACAGTAAATTTATGCGCATGTGTCAAACATATTTTTGCTAATTAGAACACGGCTTTGTTTCCAAAGCGTAATAAGGACGTCATTTTAGAATGATAAATAATTTATGCACTTTAAGTCCATTGGTCCATATGCACATCAACAAAATAAAAAAGTTTTGTTTTATTGCTATATTATTAAATTGAGAATGGAAATGGGAATATGTCAAAGAGACAACAACCCGACCATAGAGCAGATAACAGCCGAAGGCACCGGAATATGATAAAGACGCATTTATACAATTAGCATATTGGAGCTGGGACGACTTTTAAACATATCCGTTTATTTGGAAAATCAATAGAAAGAAATATGTGAACGTAAGCAAATGACAATGCACTTCTGGGTAATAATGTAATAATAAGGATGGCTGGATCGTGATGGGGCTTCATCGAAAGAAAAGTCCATGAGCCCGGTAACAGAACTCTGAACAACGGCTGATTTTCTTTCCACGCCGGCTTCGCTGGGCACTGCGAATTCTCTATGACGTCAAGGAACAACGTCACAGCGGAAAACAACATCGGCTTTGGGCCGATCCTTGGCAGTCAAAGGTACTGTTTCTGCATCGGCCAAATCGGCCCAATGGCAGAAAGGAGGTTAAGGTAGTTTAGTAGCTTGTATATATTTGGGTGTGGTACTTGGATCATCTTCAAGCTGCTGTGCCATCCTAAGAGGTGGTTCGTCCGTGGTCCTTCGGTTTGGTAACCGTTCCATAGCTGCCTGTTGCTTTCAACCCAGTATGTTGTGTTGTAGTCCGTAACGGGTGGTATTTGCTGTTGAGTCCGAATTTTCCAAGTCTTCAAGTGCATGGAAATAGACGTCTTCTATTTCTGAATGTGGTACATAATTTGACGAGTCTTGTTGACTGCACTTTCCGCCAAATACACATGTACACTGGGTATAGCGGAAAAAAACAAACTTTAATAGTGATTCCTGGAAGGATGATCTGGCAGAATTCTGGACAGCAGCTTCGTAATCAATGAAGAAAGTTGTTAGGTTCAGGTGAATCGTGTGTAAATGTCCTCTGACTTCCTGGTAAAAGTGCAAAGACTAGTGGAAACATCTCCATCAACAAGACGTGTAGAGTGAACAGTGTAAATGAGTTTATACTTTTTGAAATTGCATGCATCATTTTTAAATTTATTTAAAAACTTAAGAAAAAATATAATTTAAATTAAGGTATAGAAATTTGTTTTATAAATAAACGTAACATTATAGATATATTTCATAACTCAGAAATGTTATATTATTTAATCAAAAGTGTATATATCTGATGATTATTAAAAATTATATTTTATACATTTATAAAATTAATATTAAATAATAGTTTGAACATGTAATAATCAATTCTTGTTTATTTAGCAAATCAAACAACAATTACCTTGTTTATTTAAGAACATTTTACTTCATAAAATATTGTGGGACAATCAGAACTTTTCATGTGGGACAATCAGAACTCTAAAATTTTAAAAAGTGGGACAATCGGAATAAACCATTAATATAAAGTGTGTAGAGTGAAAGCATCTGGTGCATGACACATATTATTAACAATCCCTATTGATATGGCTTCTTGGTTTTTATCATTAGTAATAGGTATCTTTATTTTGATTATTAACATGTGTTATACTAAAATGGAGAAACTTATTAGTGCTATGTGTGTCATCATTCCAACTATTCGGATAAACCTATTCAGTTGTTTACTTTGTTTCCCGTTCTTTGTTTTGTTTTGTGAAAACTTAAATGAATTCCAAAATCAATTTAGGATTCAAAGTAATGCATGACATCTTATTGCGGAATGAGTTTTATTTTATCATATCATTTAGATTTTATTTCAATTCATTTCGTTTTGCAATATTTTCTTTTGTTTTGATTTTATTTTCCATTAATTTATCAAATTTATTCATTCGTTCACTTATTTTACATATTTGTTTTTATGTTAACTGTGCGATTACTATTCCGTGACTAATAGGCCTCATGAGTTTTATTGAATGAATGTTTCCTAAATTTTTAATTACAGGCATATGGTTCAGAGGTATAAAGGTGTTAAGTTAACGGGTTAGCGTTTAGCTATGAAGGGTCCGCTCCCAATGTATAGGGTGTGCCGTCCACTTTCAAGGGAATCCATCCCCAAAAATTAATCTTAAACCACCTACATGTATGTGTAGAAGGTGTAGAAGTGTGAGAGATTTTCAGGTATTCCGAAAAACGCGTCCACTTTCAAGGGTGTGCCGTCTACTTTCAAGGGTATCCATCCATCTTGGAGGGTAGACTTGTCCAACTATAGGGTATGACGTCACTGTTCGCGTCCACCTTGGAGGGTAGACTTGTCCAACACTAAGGTATGGCGCCCGCGTCCCTTGTCCAGGTTTAAGGGTCGAATGTTCCAAAACTAAGGTATGGCTGTCAACGTCCCGTGTCCAGAATTAAGGGTCGAATGGTCCAACACTAAGATGTGGTGTCCGCGTCCAGTGTCCAGGGTTTTGGGGCTCGAACAGGGCATATATCACTAAGGTATGGCGTCCGCGTCCAGTGTCCGGCTTTTGTGGGTCGAATGGTCCAACACTAAGGTATGGCGTCCTCGTCCCGTGTTAACTTTCGAGGGTCGAATGGTCCAACACTAAGGTATGGCGTCCGCGTCCCGTGTCCAGGTTTTGGGGTCGAACGCCACTTATAACACTACTTATCTTCTATTAATGTTGAAAAGTAAGACCCCAATTGGTAACTGGAGAATAGAAGTATGGTCACTTTGGTCTTCTTCCAACCGGTAGTAAAACCTTTGTCAAAGTAGAGAGTCCGTTTGCCGTGCAATAACTCTTTGAGGGTCGGTCAAGTGGTCTTTGCAAGGCAAACCATCTGTTCATATCCAATAAACCCTCATTTTCCAGTGGCAGTCCAAATTTCCCGACCTTCATCTCGGACGACCTTAATTTATTACAGGACCTACCTATAATATTTACACAAATGTATTGTTAATTTGTTTTGTCCTGAAAATGCATGACATATTTACCACTGGATGTTAAGCAATTAGTATATACTATATATGAAACTTGAGAGTAAAATAATAACAAACATTTTCTCCTCAGACACAACTGGACAATTGTTATCGAAATTGTTAAAAAAATCTTCATATCTAGTAACGAAGCTTGTGTATCCTGACCTTTTCATAATAATAACTGTTTTGCATACAAATAAATTAAGACTGAATAACAAATTTAATATATTTATTGGTATGTTATACTATTATTAAGTTAATGAATTTGTAAAACGCAAAGAAAACTATTAGTGGAGCATTTCTCCTCTTACATGGATGAGATACAGAACAAAGGTAATAAAAGACAAAAAAAAAAAACGGGCTGGTAACAACCGTTAAGTTGTTATGCACGAGTAAAACCAAATACGCTATTGTAGTCTTTATCGTCGTGTTTGCTCTATTTCGATGCCGGACATATTTTCAACTATTTCCTGCATAAATCGCAGTCCCGTTTCTAAAGGTTGTGTACGAAGTTTCGTCTTTACAAACTTATCGTTTAGGTGCAATGAAAAGACAAAACTTTACATTCATAGAGGACAACAGTGGTAAACAAACATTATATATTTTTAAGAGTGAGTTACGTTACTTATGTATTTGTATATTATAGCTCTTTCAACATGGGGAAATATTTGAAAATGTCTGATATCCTTATACCTTTTGTCAATTTGTTCGACTTAACTTCTGCAGATTAGAAAAGAAAGACGTTAATACGATGCGAGGGAGAAACAACTGCTTTGATTTTTATTGAGGAAATGATTAAAATATTTGAGACATCTTTTATTGTTTAATATACTGTATAGCAGAACACAATCAGTTTAGATTTTTAATGAAATTTGCAAATTTTGAGAGACGAATGCAATCAATTTGTAATGTTTCACATCTGAAAAAGAAACATATAAAGTGTTTTATCTTATTATTACAAATACAGATTATTTTTTTGTTTTGATTTTAAAACAAAATCAACTTAGTTTTATTGTAACGGGAGATTTCTCACAAAATCTTACTTTAAAAACGTTATTGTTGTAAATTTACTCATTTTGTTTTGTAGCAAAAACGAGTACTGCGACCTCAATTTTCTTTTTATTTTCTAAAAAACATTATACATGCAAGACCTATCGTCTCATTTTATCTTGAAATCATATCGTGCAGTTTTTCTAATACACACAAACAGATTTTTTTATGTATAATCTACGTTTCTAGAATTGCCAGAAACAACCTTTTGAACCAGATCGAGTGTGACTCCTGATTGGGAATGGATGAGTTCAGATATTCCTTTATCGACGACTTTCAATCCCCAACGATCTTGATAAGTAGGGTTAAGTAAGATTTTAAACATTTGACCATCTCTATGATTTCATTCTGGTATATGTTTTGGTTGTGGCTGCACATTTGTTTATGCAATATTTTGCGTACACCTCCAGAATATATATTTGAAATCATTATGTCTTATTTCCAATGTTGCGATCCCGAAAGGTGATATAAGACAAGAAATTTATGCTCTTTTAATTTAGTATAATTCATAAATATGAATGTAATAATCATATTTGCTTCGGTAACGTTATACTTTGCAAAAGAAATAAACATAATATTGTTATTGCGTTTATCAAGTGTTTATTGTCCCCTGCAATGCGTTGCGGGGACATAGAAATACTGGGCGTCTGTCCGTCCGCCCGTCACAATTCTTGCCAGATTTTTATAAAACTTATAACATAGGTTTATATCAGCAATGTCTCGGACGAGTTCGAAAATCAGTACCGATCATTTTTTTTAAAGAGTAATGCCCATTGCACATATTGATTACAAATGTATATGGAAAATTGCATTGTTAGCGCTCTCACGTGTACAATTCTTGGTAGATTTTTATAAAATGTCATCAAAGGTTTATATCAGCAATCATGTCTTGAAAATTTCGAAAATCAGTGTCGATCAAATATTTTTAGAGTTATACCCTTGGAAATATAGATTATATCGGAAATTGCATTGCATTTGCTCTCAAGCCTTTATTTCTCCAAGATGTTTATAAAATGTTAATAAAAAATGTTTTTAAGTTATTGCCATTGGACAGATAAAATGTGTGCAACGCGGAGGACATTGGAACTCTGTTCTTTTATTAAATTTCGTTTGTTTATTGAATTTATCATCCATGTTAATTTACTGTACATCTGGTGTCTTGCGCCCTCTTGATGTGTAACACATTCAGGTTAGGTCTTAAATAAAATATGCGAATTCCGAGAGAGGAATGTAACTCATTTGTAATTCTTTTCATATAAATGATACAAAAATATGCGTTTATCTTATTATAACGATTTTTTATGCCCCGCCGCTAGGCAAGGAGCATTAAGTGTTACCCTTGTTCGTCCCGTCCGTCCGTCGAGTACGTCCGAAAATTGATTTACGTTCTATAACGTTACTTTACCTCAACCAAATGTTATAAAACTTATACGAAACACAGATCAAATTCGAATTTGGGTGTCGTCACTTTACCTTTCTCGAGTTATAAATTCTTGAGAAACAAGGTTAAATACCTCATAGAAAATTCAAAGCAAAAATTCTATACTGATGTAATAGAATATGAAAAGGAAACAAGTAAATTGTGGAAAGCTTGA